>JAHZMV010004073.1:0-27327 GCA_027743765.1 Coecobrya sp. COE2 | reverse complement strand
TTCACCATTTACCGCTATATACAAAAAACCATTTAAACCGC
The DNA here is from genome assembly GCA_027743765.1 of Coecobrya sp. COE2. Lineage (NCBI taxonomy): Eukaryota > Metazoa > Arthropoda > Collembola > Entomobryomorpha > Entomobryidae > Coecobrya > Coecobrya sp. COE2. Next base: position 27,286 of record JAHZMV010004073.1, on the reverse strand, counting down.
TTTCTCCCCACCCGCAAATTTGTATTTGCTTTCACCACCACCACTCCACCAGAGAGAGCAAAGCAATCACAAAAATCACACACGCGGATCACTTTTTACACACCCCACAACAATGTGCAAAAAAATTCGCAGGTGCTTATTTTAGCAAAATCCGACAACAATAGACAGCTTTTTTGCTCACAACCGGATTTCGTGAATGAACCACATAGATTTATGCTGTTGACGTGAGAAAGGCACGGGAAAGAGGAAAAGTGAACCGACGCACACACGACGGCTCCAAGAAAACCTGATTATGATAGTAATTAAGATGACTAACTACTTGATATACTTGTGATCTCATAAAAAAAAGTTGTCTGTTGAGTCAGACGAGTAGTAAAGTAAGTAGCGGGAGTAGAGAGGGAAGTGTGTAGAAAACTGGGTAGTATCAATCAAGAAAGAGGCGAGGATATTGTGTGATGTGGTCTGTTGGATGGTCGGCGGTAGTATGGATTGGAGTACGGCTTAGTGCAACGGGTTGTATGATTCTGTGTACAACTTCCATATAAACTCTGTCCATAGAACAAATTTTTTTAAGGCATGTCATGAGTTTTTAGTAAGCAAAAGCGGGCGGTTATAACGCATAGTGCATACCTACATGATATAAAAAATATCTAGTACACTTTGTCTGGCTCGGCTGTTATATATACTTTGCATACTTAACTAAAGCAATTGTATTAAATTCAGTTAAAAATTTAGAGACAAGTAAAGTTAGACGAGAAGTAAAAAAGGGTTTAAAACAGGGAGCATATATTATATACATGTTATGGGCAGGAAGTCTCTGTGTACTATTTCATATAGGGAAAATGGTAAAGTGTAGGTGTTTTAGAGAAGGATAAGGGATATAAAGAGCTTATAAGGAATTTTTATGTATGTATGTACATATTGCTGATAGTAGTAAATGGCAATATTGCTGCTGCTTGCTATTGTGTGAGGTGGTGGTGTACGTGATATGTAAAAGTAGAATGGCTAAAAATACGGATTGAGTATAAAAAAAACCACCAGACGCAGGCAGACAAGGAAGGAGAGAGAATAGAGAGAGAATTTTAACCTGGACTGGAGGAAGAAAATTATGTATGTGTACTCTGTGTACTACTATATCATGTGCATACATGTAACATTAAAACACATGCAGAAAAAAAAATTGAGCAAGGCATGGCTTCTTATATAATATACCGCTAGCTTAAAAAAAGTCAACTCTTTTTCTCCATCTAAAATAAGATATTCATTTCATAACGCATGGTTTATAATAATCCTTGTTTCATGTCATAATATTACCTATATTACTTATTATTATCCCTTTTCCCACGAACCGCAACACTATGAACACTCAGCGACATATAACACCAATCCCACCACCGCAAATAGTACAAACAGCTAAACTGCTACTTTTACAATAAAAGCGATTAATAGAACACACACGACACCAAACGGTGAACGGACACGCCGTATTTTTTACAATGCATGAAAAAAATGCAGAGCAGTAAAAAATCTCGATTTTTTGGACTCATGGAGTGGATTTTGGACTTTCATGCATGCAACTTTTTTTGCAGTAAAACTTGGTATAGCAAGTATGATGAAATGATGACAATAATTGGTATTAGCACACTAGTCCATATAAAATACTCACCGAGTTAAAGGAGAGATAAAAAAATATTTTAAGCACAATTAAATCGAAGTGGTCATCGTGAACATTATATATTGTTCCGTTGATTTGACAAAAGTTTATAATATGAAGCACTGCTGCTGCTGCTACAAAGAAAAGTGAACAGGGTTCTATTGTCTTTGCCACTCATGCTATTCTTTTCTTCCTGTACACATACCTTTGCTACTGGAGCTGGATTCTTTCAAGAACAAAGAAAGATTATTTTTGAAGAATCTGAAAGAAGACTTTTGTTTTATTTGTTCTGAATTCTTCTTACTCTGTTTATTTCCGCACTGCTGGGGCTCTACGAGAAATAAATGAATTTGTTGTCTTTCAAGACTTCACCCACTTTACTTTAGTCTAAACACTTGAGAAAAGGCTTAGGAACGGGGAAAATAGTTTTTATGGGAAAGATATCAATAATTGCATTTTCAGATGCAAGAAAGATGGGTTGGAAAAGGAAGGAAAAAACGACGGGAAGGAAATGGATATATATTTTATCATGCTGCAAATATGTATTGAAAAAGTAAGGTGTTATATGGGAAAAAAAGTAAGTAAACTATATTGGGTGGTGAATGGAATTGATTATGAACTGAATAATATTGAGTTGGTGAATCATTATTGTGTATTGTTTCACTGAACAGTTCAACGCTTTCATATATGAAAGCATACCAATTCTATAATACTTTTAAACATTGTTTAGTACTGTAAACTTTACCACTCTACTGCTGCTTTTTAGAATTGATCAAGATGTTCAGATGTTCTGCTGGAGTAGTTTTGTAGTTTTAGGCCAATCACAACCATATTATAGAAGAATGAATAGTAGAATAAGCTTTTAACAGTTATTCATGAATATTGAATCTTTTCATGTATAATCCTAATATGTGGGTAGTAGTAAGTGGATATGTGTATATAATATGCGTGTATGCTTTTTCCCTATTTCCCTACTAGTGAAATGTGTAGTCAGTTATGAAGATTGAACACCTACTAACTATAAACTCTATATATCTGCTGAATATGCTGAATACTAGCAAGCAAGCACTATAAATAAGCCGAAAAAATAATGGATACGATAATATAACATTTAACTTCTTGCATTGCATACGCATATAGAGATGAAGGTAAATAGCTGTAATTACTAACTACTTTTGTTTACGATATGATGAGGTTTAAATTGAATCGCTTGACTGGCAAGGAAGGCCACGGCTTCGGCTTGTAGTTCAATGTGTTATATGGAAAAGCAGAAGTTATGATCTTGTCATGGTAGGTATCATCACTAAACATCATCATTATTGTGAATGGGCATTTTGAAGTTTAATGTATGAGGAGATTTGATTAGAACGGGACTAGCTAGATTATTAGACAATAAGTAAAAGATTATATTACATGGATAGTGTAGAAGGCTGCATATACATATTCAGCATAGATGCAAAAGGGATTAAAAAATGTAAACTTACTTTCAGCTTCAAAGTTTCTTGTACAGCAAACTGAAAAAAAGAAAAGAAAAATAACGCATCTGTGACTGCCAGACAGAACTTTAAAACTTACATGCATATATTTAAAAAATATTGTACATATGTACGTGATAACGTAATAACACAAATAATATGCAGGTATGAAACTACTGCGCTATAAAAATACTACTTGGATTAGCCAGAGAGATGAAGGAAATACCATATTTTGCATTTAATGTATTCGAAGCGTGAGGCGTAACGTTTGGGTTGTTGCGAAGAATGTGAGGAGGAGAGGTAAGAAAGCATTTCACAAAATAATGTTCACTTATCTACATTTAAGATAAACCTGTGCTCGTCATCATCACACCACCTTTATCATGATTGCCTTTCAAAAACAAAAACACTTGGACGAGTTCTAGTAGAATTCTGTCTAATTATAAAAGTAAATATAATACACATACCTGAACACGTACTCCAAAATTGTATTAATGAAAATGAGGTGTAATCTGTGACTTTCATCGAAAATTGATTTTCTAAAAAGGCGACAGTCTATGTACAGTAATGTGTAAAACAATCTAATCACAATTGGGGTTTATACAGAGTCATTGAACCACAACGTATCCTAGTTTCAAACCTGCTTTTTACACGGAATTAGGTAATACGCAAAACTAGAATCCTGGAATTTTTGCGGGTTTCTGGAAAATTTTGGGTGAAGGAAGTAAGATGATTTATCCAAGCTCACTTTTCGTTATGGTTCGGATATTCAATTAACAACAGTGCATTTAACTTTTGATCCTTGATGCAGGTAACGTGTGGAAAATTAAACGAAAATTACATCGCTTCATTCATGGTCTGGGCACGTCATAAAACATTCCATCCATGGCTCATATTTTTGCTACTTATATCTAAAGTCATAATAATAAGGACTGTAATTTATAACAAAACTTGAATGTCTTGAAGCAAGATTGAAGTTTATAAGAAATTCTTCGTCCGTCTAACAAGCAACGTCAAACGTAAAGCATTTTTAACAAGCCACACTTTAGTGGCAAAAGTAAACAAGATGTTGTGAAGTGCATAAAATGCATAATAATATTCCAGTACTTAAATTCAGTGATGAATTTTAATGAAACTATAATTTAACAAAAACATTATATTTAGGAGATTTTTCATCCTAAGCATGTATATTTGTCTAAACTGTACTCATTTCAAATCTAATATCCTCTGCATTTTAAGCTGTTGCCAAATAGTAGACTCCACTGGCTTTCCTATTTTAAATTTAAAATCAGAATGCATAGTTTAGTTATATAAATTAACACGCGCTGTGCAATAAAGTTAGTTTTAGTTGACGATAATGACGAAATAAAAAGTTTACCCGCGATCCACATGTTCTCCCATTGTTGCTGCATCCGTACATGGGAAACACTTTTGTTTCATGATGAAATCATCCCACGACGAGCATTTGCAGCCATTAAAATTCGCTCCAGCAATACTTGCTGTGTAAAGTATTACGCTGTAAAAATGATGACACAGTCCTTTGAAAATAACATTTAAAATTAGTTAATTAGCCGTGTTTGCTCTCTGCAAAATAATTATTTTGTTTCATTACAAACAACGTACCATCCGTTTTCCCACAGTATTGAGCCCGACCATTGTTGGCTGGAAATTAGGTTGTAAGAAATGGAGATATAATGCGAGCTTTTAAGTATTATTGGCAAATATTTGGAATGAAAAAATGTTTTTAAATGAGCTTTTACGATAGAAATCCACTGTTCCCCGCTTTTCGTTGCTTCCATAATGAATGTAAGGAAAGTGGGGGTCTGATGCACTCGTATGAATTACCTGTTGAGCAAACATTGGGTAATATTTTATCTTATCACATTATTTCCAGTTTTATGAGAATTTTGTATTCTTTTTGCAAATAAAATTTCATTTAAAATACAACAAACATCAACAAACTCAGCATCATCTTTAGACAGTTCAACTTCCCGATCTACTCCATATCCATCATCCATTTCATCGAATCCCCATCCGATAGGATCTAGTCCTTTAAAATTGTTTAAAGTTTTGCCAGATTAAAAAAAGTCATTATCGATCGATTCTGCAAACAGCAGTGATTTTTACCAGTAATTCTAGAAATTTGCTGGCCCGCCGTTCTTTCTTTGATAATCTTCCCAATAACGCCTGCCAAATGAGCTCCAATAGACGTTCCAATCAAGTGGATCTTATCCAAATGTACTTGCAATTTTCTATGCCATCTTAGAATTATTCTCGCAAGTTTTTCTGCTGTAGCCAGATAGCTCGTGGCCAACTGAGTGATAGAAGTTTGCTTTGCAGCAATCTCTGGCCATTCCACCAGGACAATATTGTGAGGTTCATTGACTCCATACTTTTTCATAAATGCTGGAATCCAAAGAAATATAAAATATAATGTATGTACTACTTGAGAAAGCCGTCAAGTTAAGTAAGTATATGACAATGTAAAGTTAAAAATAGTACCCGAAACAATTTTTCGATTGATTTTCTCAATAAACCGAGGGGCTCTAATGAATTCAAAGGGAACAAGAGTCAGAATGATCTTGGTTGGAACATCAGCTTTCCACAGTCGGTGATCCAGAGCATCTTTCAATCCTCCGTTCACTGGAAGACTTACTGAATCTCCAGAACTTGTTGAAAAATTGTTTGTCATTATTAGTATTGATTAAGACCATATGAATTTTAAATAATTATAAATCATATAACTATCATTTACTTGGACGTGCTGTACACAGTCATGGTAAAACCAATGGCTGGTCCTCGAATTACTTTAATCCTAGACTGTTTCCTTTCTATTTTCGTTTTACATTCTTCGCTCAGCAAGTTTTCAGGATCATTTGGGGAGCACAAAGTATCTTCGTCATCTTCCTTGTCTTTGTTAAAGTAAATCACAACGTCGTCTGTACCATCACAATCAGTTTCCTTCCTAGCCGGGCTATCTTCCCGGTCTGAACTGCATGTTATTGCGTCTCTCACCGAACGCCCAACAATACCGCACAACAGCTCAAACGCTCTAACCAAATCGGCTTCATCTTCTGGTGATGAAGTTGCATCATATTCGGATCCTCGCGTTACAGCTATAAAATAAGAATACACTTTTTATGGAAATGCTGCATGAATGAATAGACTGATTAAATTAGATTTGTGAACAACTAACGAAATATTTGATAATGCAATCCGAAATTTTTCACTGCCGATTCCAAAATGCGCTTTTGAGTGTTATCAAGGAAGTCTTCATAGAGTGGTTTTTTCCGTCGCATTAAGCTTTTCAGATTACGATGGTGTCTGGGTCGTGTGGTGTTTGCAGTGATAAGGGTAGGCGGAAGTAACATCATTTGTCCCTGGTCCCTTTCATCAATAGCGACAGGTGAAGGTGAGTCCTGTCGTTGGTCAGGGAGAGCAGTGGTTGTTTGGGGTTGCAGCAAACTTGTAATGAAAATAGACAGAAAGAAAAGATTTGGTTTACTGTACAAAAGTACAGGTGCCATTTTTACTGCTAAATGATTGTGGATATTTCAGTCTGAATCATATACAATTTGATGAAATTTTCTTATTGAAATTACTTTGTCAAATGTAGAAATTAAATTGCCTTTTCAAAACAATGGTCTAAAACAAACAGTAAATACATAGTGCGGGCAAATTATTTAATTTAGGTCATGAAACCGCATATTGATTCATTGTGTTTTTTATTTCAAATTTAGTTTTCTCAGGATCCATTTGTCATCTATTGTCTTGTAAAAATTGCATAATATGAAGTACAAGGCATGAAGGTAGAATCTCTCTCGTATAATTACCTTCTTTGGACTTGTTGTTAATCCTAAATGGATCTGCACAAAAATATTCTGAAAATTTACTCCGAATTCATGCGTATTTGATGACGTGTGATTTTATAATCATAATAATTATTAATTGGCACGTGTAAAGGATTGGGAACCACACCACAAGCAAAAACAAAGACTATGTAAACGCATCCTCTGACGTTAGTGAAATGAATCTTTTTCCCATAATATTTACATAACTTGATCAAAGATCATCTCCGACAATCGGATGAGCTATTGTTGCATGAGAAAAATTACAGACAGGAAACTTCTAATGAAATTGATATAAGAAAACAATATATTCAATATTATATTATTTTATGACATAACAAAAAATATGAAGAAGGAATGTCAATCTTTTTTTCAAGCAATAATAATCATGAAATATGCAGCAACAGACCATAACAAAACAAGCCAATAAAAATATAACTGAAATAATAAAGACTTGTAGCAAGTGACTTGCTTTGATAAAACTTTTGTTTCAATGAACTCACCCTGATTGAGATGAGAATTAACTTGACATTTAATATGCTCAATGATATATTATATCTATTCAAGCTGCTATTCATATGAATGAATTTTACCTGGATATCCTCCGTGCTGTCTGATTTTAGTGTAAAATCTGCAATTATAATGGTAAGAAAACTGGTGATGACGACTATATAAGTTATGATCGCTAACATCTAGTGTAATCGTGGCACACTAAAGATAATTACAACTTACGTGTTATGTACTTGAAGTACTTGCATTTTTCCATACAGGTTGAGCTTTTCAGGAAGTCCTCGATCTCGTTCATGGCCAAAATTATGACAACAATAAGTGTATGTAAGGTTGCTCTACAACAAAGAGATTATTCAGAGGAACATGCAGTAGCACACATTTTCGTGCGTTACCCTTTTATGGGTTATATCTGCTGGGCAAAAAAGGTAGAATGAATGCTATTATTATTAAGGAACGAAAAAAGTTCCATTCGTCACCACACAATAAAACAACCTTTACCTTAAGATGGATGAAGGGAAAATGGTGCCGTCAAAACATTCATGTCTTGCTTTCTGTCAGTTATTCTGTCACAGTCGCTGGCGACGGACGGAAGTTCGGAAAACTTATATAGATTTCTTTTACAAAATAGTCACACTTGTTGTTTTAGTGGCATCCATAAAAAATCCAGAAAAGTCAAAAAAGAAAATTAAAAAAAGTCAAACACGTAAGTGGTATACACGTAACGTATTAAGTTTTCATGAAAAATTGGTTTGATTCTTGGGAGTCATATATTGTCGAGGCTGGTTTTTCGTAGGTTGATGTTTATACTTTCATTGTATAATAATTTTTGTATCAAAGGTCTCAATTTATTAGTTGTGAACAGGCATTTTTCCCCGATAAAAAATTCATACTGGAAAATCTTTGCGTGACCAATTAAACAGTTTTACGTGTCTTCTTGAGATTATGGAGATTAGGTGGAGGTGAAGTTATATTAAGTTATATGAGGAAAACAGGAAAGGTATTCATAACACATGCATGAATGAGTCAAGAGGATGTTGATGAGCGAAACTGAATAATTAAGTCAATCAAGTGTATATTGGCTCTAAACGAATGCAATGGCATTGATAAATAGGAATGCGTGCATATATAGCAGTTATGAATATGAAACATCATAAAACGAAAAAATTGCGCTTGCATAGGTGACTCCACTTGGCGAAGTAGGTGCTCCTGTTTTTTATATGCCTTGTTTTTATTACCAATTAATAAATAAATCAGGCTACTGTTGCAGAAGAAGGTGTTCGGTAATGCTGAGTAATGAGAGCTTGCTATTTTTCCTAGCTATTTTACAAGTTCATTTCACTGTAGTCTTGCAAAGCGACAACAGTTTATCCAGGCTAGGCAACATTCGACAAGGAAAGATTGAAATTGCGCTGAATGCAGATTCTGCAATAATTAGGGTAGCTGCGGAAAAAGTGTTAGCGTGTTATAGACAGAATTGATAATTACACTTAATGAAAAGTTTTCCTTCTTATTTTTCGTTATTCCCTTTTGACATTGGCCATTCTCTTAATTAGTGGTACTTGGGAGGATATATTCAGAAGACAGCTCTATAATTCACACAACTAGTCAGTGAAAGCAACTTCTTTTTCCGGGTATCGTCTTTTCACCCTGTTTAAGTGACTTGCCTGTGTAGTGGTGCGTGTACATTAGCGTCATGGATCGACCGCCGAGCGACAAGAAACCTGGCTTTGATGTGGTTCATTCGGTAAGTTGCTTTCTTAATTCTTTAATATCTATTCATTGTTCAATTTACTGGGGAAATAGTTCGGTAATTGTTCGTCTTATTTTGGGTGTGTTTATGTCTGCATAAAATATCAACAAGCTTTTGGGTAAAATTAAACAAGGAAATAGGAGGTGCAAAGTAGATATGAAAAGTGTAGTAGCTGCTGTTAACTTTTTTCCACAATTTTCCCAAAATTGAATTGTATGATTTTTATAATTCTTCTTTCAATGTTAGAAATGCGTGCTTGCATACGTACGTTTACGTGAAAGTAATGAGTATATTTATTTCATTTTGTTTACGGGTTTGATCGATAAAAATGTATTTGTGGTATAGCAAAAAAATTGAGGCGACTTTTATCAAATAATTAACCAAAAGAGAACAGCATTAAAAAGGTTGTGATAATAGTAGAGGATGATGAAGGTATAAAACTACGTCCGCTTTACATACTTGTCTCTTTCCGTCGGGAAAAAGACAAAAAAATGTGGAAATGGAACACTGAGATTTTGCATGGTACCAGTAGGTACCACAAATTAGACACATTAATTCCTGCCAAAGCACCTATAAAGTCTCTAGAAGCTAATGTAATGTGAATTTGCATAGAATAACTCGTACAAAAACGTGTCATATAACCCATTTTTCATTGTGAAAAGGAAATATATTTTTTGTCACCCTTGTCCATTCTTGGGGCAAAGTGAACTCGTAAAGTTATTCATTATAATTGATGTCGGCCTCACTTGAATTAACGTCCTTTAAGCACTGATTTATTGGCTTGTCGTATTTATTCAAAAAGATGAAAGCAGCGGAACAAAAATATTTTCGTGTACAACCAGATTATACTTGCAAAATTTCACTTGCTGGCCTCATGCTTCTAATGAATATTTATAAGTCGGCATTTTTCAATAAAATTCATTATAAATAAGGACAAAAGAACTTTGGCACGTACCGTTGAGTATTTTATTTAGAAAACTATGTTTTTACCTAAAAATCGCGATTTATTTTGTAGGAACTCGGACACATTAATCCTGCTTACAAGGCAGACGACCCCGGTGGTCATCATGGCCTTAACCTGAATGATCATCAACATCGTACATACGCCAACAATTTATTCTACGTCAGCTCTCATCAACCGCAAGACGGATTAGTAAAAAATGGACAAATTTTTACTGTTAGCCCGAATAGTATTCTTAATCATGGGGCGTTACCTTCCAAGGTATTGATTCTTTTACTAAATTGATTAATTTCACTAAAATTAAACAAGAAAAATGGCAAAGCTTCGTTTCAATTATCACGCTAACATTTTAACATTTTGATGAACAGAATAAACTTAATTTTTCTCTTCATAATGCTAAGGTTCTCGGAAGCATTCAACCTGTCAATGGAATACCTCCACCTCCTTCCGATGGAGATGAAGAGGAAGGGGATAGGGACACTTGGGGTAACCCTATTGAATTTCTCTTGTCCTGCATTAGCATGAGCGTAGGGCTTGGAAATGTCTGGCGTTTTCCTTTCGTGGCGTATGAAAACGGAGGCGGGGCATTTTTAATCCCTTACCTTGTCGTCCTATTTTTCATCGGCAAACCTTTATATTTTCTTGAAATGGCACTTGGCCAGTTCTCATCGTATGGTCAAGTGAAGGTCTGGGCTCTGGCACCAATCTTCAAGGGTAGGTTGCACATAATTGCATACAAGACAATAAGAATGAAGGAAGCAACTACGGAAAATGAACTTGAACGTGACCCTCTCACACAATATGTGTGGTTGTGGTGCATGGATTGATGTTGATGTTGATGATAATGATAATGAAATTGCATATTATGTTGATTGAATGCAGGTGTTGGTTATGGCTCCATGGTAGGCACGGCGTGTGTTGTAAGTTTTTACGTGTCCCTCATGGCTTTGACCGTCTTCTACTTCTTTGCATCTTTCAACAGTGTCCTTCCTTGGGCACAATGTGATCCTTTGTGGGCGACTGAAGCGGCTTGTGAACCTAATAGCACGTACCTTAGGGACAATAACGTGAGCTTACCCCAGCTTTATTTCGAGTAAGTTCATCCTTTCCTACTTTTTCTTGAACATGATGGAAAGAATGCAATGGAAACTTTCCACGCTAAAAGTAAATATAGGCATGAAAAGGGGTATGCATAAAGCTTCGGAATAAAAATCATTTGTAATTTTCCTGCATTATTTTCTAGAAATGAAGTTTTCCCTCAAAAGCAAAATATCGACGATGGAATCGGCCTTCCTGAATGGAGACTAACTCTTTGTTTACTTTTATCATGGATTATTATTTTCCTTACGCTGGTGAAAGGGGTACAGTCTTCAGGAAAAGTGGCCTATTTTACTGCCATATTTCCTTACGTTGTTATGATCATTTTACTCGTTAGAGGTGTTACACTTCCGGGTGCTTGGGGTGGCATTTTGTACTTTATTACCCCACAATGGGATAAAGTTTATGATCCAAATGTGAGTTTAATGAAACAAATTTAATGAGAATATTATAGCTTGTATGTATATGAATTCAGAATATATGTGTACGCACTTAAATAATTAACATTTCATTCGGAATCGCAGGTCTGGTATGCTGCCGTTGGCCAATGCTTCTTTTCCCTTTCTACTGGTTTTGGACCCATCATTATGTTCTCTTCATACAACCCATTTACTCGTAATGTGTACAAGTATGTTAATGGAAAAGTTCCATTTATGATGACTATAAAAACTTATGATGAAGTCCCGTTTTGTTCAATGACTTACTTTTGAACTAATTTTATTTGCAGGGATGCCTTTATTATCAGTCTTATGGACACATTTACCAGTTTGCTAGCAGGTTTTACTATTTTTGCTATCCTGGGGAGTTTGGCCTTTCAGTTGGATGTGGATATAACGGTCGTTGCCAAGTCTGGACCAGGGCTTGCATTCGTATCTTATCCAGATGCTATTTCAAAATTCGACTGGGTGCCACAGCTCTTTGCTGTTTTGTTCTTCTTGATGTGAGTAAATGAGTTATTCTTAATATTTATGAGTACCAATTCAAATATCCGTAAGATAATTTAGTTTACAATGCTTTTGTTTTCCTAATTTCAGGTTGTTCACTTTGGGGGTAAATGGCATATTAAATCATTTTAAAAGTAAACGAAATCATTTTTGAATGCTTTAATTGAGTTATTTTCAATGCGCTTATTAACAAATAGGTTGGCTCTGCTACCTCACTCGCTGGTGGAATCATTACAATATTCTGTGACCAATTTCCCAATGTCAAAAGATGGGTAATTACTTCAATTGTGTGCGTGGTGGGATTTGCTTCAGGCCTTATGTATGTAACGCCTGGTGGTCAGTTCATGCTCACCTTGGTTGACTATTTCGGTGCAAATTTCGTCATTTACATAATGGCCATTGTGGAGGTGGCAGCAGTTAGCTGGGTTTACGGCATAACTAACGTGTGCAGGGACATTGAATTCATGTTGGGCATCAAGTTGAGTTTTTATTGGAAATTCTGTTGGGCCTTTTTTATCCCGATCGGACTGCTCGTAATTTTAATTTACTCTTTGGTCACTACCCCTGAACTGACCAATAATAATGTTCCGTTCCCACATATTGCCATTGGTAAGTTTTATGATGCTGCACTACCTTTCAATTATAACATTCTTTTTTTGGTTGTTTTACCATAAATTATTTATATGCAAACTTTTAATACTATATCACGCCCAACATAATATGAAATGCGCTAATCATATTAATTTGGCAATTTTTCGCATGTTATGAACTTGAAGTTGCCGGATGGATATTAGCTGCCATCGCTTTGTCACTGCTCCCTTTTTGGGGTATTCATGGGATATTGACACGGAAGTCGCCGACGTTATGGGGGGTAAGTTGCCTTTTCATGGAAAGATGATATCATTCATACAAAGTTTGATAGCAACTTCAACTAAACTTTGTTCAATACTTTTTAGAAAATCAAAGAATCCTTCCGGCCCACGGATAAATGGGGCCCAAAGTCTCCCAAGATAAGAAGTCAGTGGATTCAGTTCAAGCTTCAAAAGGAACTGGAATAATGAATGAATTTTGTGCGTTGTGATGAAATCAATGAAGATTTTGCGTTGTTCATGTTTTGTCTTTCTGTCATCGTATCTGTAATTTATTATAGGTGTATGTTAAATGATAAGTAGGCAGTTATAATAATGCAATGAATGAGACTGACTTCTGTACATATTTTATTTGAAAAACTGAAAGGTTATATAAATGCCATAAAATTGGTATATTTATGGCACATTTATTGCATCTAGCATCTGGAGCAAAGTCACTTAACTTTTCATAGAAGCTATATTTATTTTTATTAGAAATAGACAAAGTATTATTAGAAAAACTTAATTATTACACAGTCCTCAATCTAAGTATTAACAGTGACGCAGTTACATAGGCTTGAGTGTTTTTATCAATTTTGTCACATGCATAATGGTAGTTGTTATTGAGGGAATAATATTGTGAGCTTTTATTGTTATTATTGTTATGCATAATGCCAATGCAATGTCAAAACAAATGAAAAGTACCTGGTCTACTAACTATATAGTACGCCTCTTCCTGTTACAATTACAACCCCCAGTGTGATTGATGATTGATTGTTAAAAAGAAGTTCAATCAGGCTTTCGTCAAAAACCAGACGAAAATATAATGAATATTCATAATCAGATACAGTATTTTTATACGTTATACTCTGTGTGCCATGACATGATGGGATTTATGGCGATATGCATACCTAATTTAATTTAATCAAGCATTCCTACAATTCCATTGCGGTCTAAGTACTACTACCAATGTTGGTTTTTAGTAAATTCTAGTTACGTCAAGAAAAAAGTTATTGAGTGTTATGCACGAATTTATATAATTTATTAACAGTCTTAAAAATGATTGTAATTATAACCAAAATCATGGCCGTCCGTCGGAGTTCGTATACATAATCGTAAATTATTTGATTTCACATGTGGGGCACTGTGAGAAAATATTATTTTAAGCGAATGTAAATAATATTCGTGTTGCCAATAATATAGTCTTATGACAAAAGTATTGATTTGTATTATATATTTAATATCTTTTAATAAATGGTTAAGTAAAGGAATCGAAGACTTTATATTGTCTGATGTTGGATATGAATTTCTTTGTTCATATTCATATCATACAGCAGCTTGCATTAACGTCAAGAAACGAAGCAATCTCTAAAAACATGCATAAAATGATTAAACATTGCTTCCCTCCACGACCCCGACCCTCCACGATGTTTTTAATAACAAATCACTGAATAAAATTATTGGTATATATCATTTATTCATATCTGACCAAATCAAAACTTAAAGGATTTATGATTATTATCCCTGGGATTCTGGCATGCTGGTTTTATCTGTCCATATTTGAAGATGAAGTGAAGTAGTGGAAAAGTTCTAAATAGCAAAGCAGTTCATACACAATTTACACTATTTTACACGTATTATATAACATTAAAATGTCTGGAAAAAATGTGGTGTTATTACTCAACCTCAACTGTAGTAATTGGCATAAACTATTACAATTTTTCTCTTGTACCTGAACTGGACGGATTATGAGTATTATGACTTTACGACGAACTATTGGCTACATGCCGGCAACAAAAAATAATACATGTATAACATGTTGATGAATATTATGATGGTGGAATGACATAACTTGACCGTGTTGAAAATTTACAATATTTTATCGTTATCACTGTAAATATATCTTTCATCATTATCATCAATGCGTTCAAGATGTACCACTAGAAAATTCAATGATGTGAGTGATGAACGAGCTAGTTTAGATTAGGAATGAATGCAAATAAAAAAGAACTTCAACTCTCAAAGGTCCAGTATGAAAGCTGATTGAACTTGACAGAATATGTAGTTTAGTACTGAAGAAGTATTGCATTGGAAAGGTGCTGTGAATATTATCGTTTCTGAAGCTATTCAAGCAACTGCTTTTAGAACTTAACCGAATAAAAAAATATTTACTACAATGGCTACAGTTCGGAGGAAAATTATCACCACTGATAAGGCTCCAATCCCGGTGGTTCCTTTAAGGTAAAAATATTCATTTTATCTAATTGTTATGCATGGTGCATGGATATATCTTCAAATATGCTATTTTGAATTTATATTACAGTCAAGGAGTACAAATGGACAACATTTTGTACGTTTCTGGACAACTGGGTATGAAAACTAATGGCGATTTGGTGGAAGGATTCGAAGCACAGACACGTTTGGCTTTTGATAACATTGGCCATGTTTTGAACGCTGCTGGAGCTACATTTAAAAATGGTTAATAAAATAATTTTCTTCGTATATACGTATTAGCCTACAATGCTATATACTTAAGTAGGTATTTCAATTCACAAGAATATTGAAACAATATGATTTACATTGTAGTAACGAAAATGACAGTTCTGCTGCAAGATATCACTCAATTTCCACAAATGAACAAAATCTACGCTGAATGTAAGTGTGTTAAGTCAAGCTATTCTAATTCTAAGTACAATTAAAATGGAAAATATTATTATTCTCGCAATGCCCCGAAACCGATGTACACTTAAAATAAACTTGCCTATTTACTCTCAACAGACTTTACTGCACCATACCCAGCACGAACTGCTTACCAAGTTGCTCAACTCCCTAAGGTATTTTTTGCCCTTGGCTGATAAGCAAATCTATGAATTTCATCAGTTATTTGTTATGATTAACTTTATTGGTTAAATTCCATCATGTTTTACAGGCTGGTGGGCTTATCGAGATTGAGGCGATTGCTGTGCTCGGAAATGTCGTTGACGTATAAATGATATTACATTGCAAAAATAAAATGACAACTGTTGCAAATTGAAAAATGTCAAAACAATTTATAATTTATTCTTTTCTGACTGCTCACATTATTTCTCACCACCGGGTATTAACACAATGCCTGGCTTTTGTGGACTATCCCCTCCAACAATTGTACCATTTTGGTCCACCACCATTTCTCCATTTATCCAAACACCATAAATTTGTGTGGGTAGCTTTGTTGGATCTTCGTATGATGCTCCATCCTCAAACGAATCATCAAATAGTACCAAATCTGCCATCATACCAACGCGTATTAGACCCCTATTCATTACGTTGAAACGGTGGGCGGTTAATGATGTCATTTTACGGACTCCCTCTTCCAAACTTATCAGTCGATTTTCGCGAACATAGTTTTTCAAAACTCGTGGAAATGTTCCGTAACCTTAAAATCATAATATGTTAGTGTTTCGATTAATTACAAAGCCCAACAAATCCATGAAAATATAAAGTCGAGTGAAATGTTGGTAATTATTACCTCGAGGGTGTGGTTTACCTCCTGATCTAAAAATGATATACATTATACACATTATTCATTAACCTGTTTATCCATTTCATTACTATACATTAAAATGAATTGACCTCGGAATAGAATCACTGCCAATCATTTGAAGCCTGTTCTTAAAAACCAAATCTTGATCGTCTTGACTTTGCTGTAATAAACCAAACTTTGATAAGTAAACTTACACTATGTATGCAATGAAGATATAAAATATTTTCTGTTCAAAATGGGGTAACATGAAACCTGATGCATTATCACATTAGTCCTTCCAATATCTTCAACAACTAATTTCAAAACTAAGTCGAACTCTGACATACTCGCCTCCCATGCTGCAAACTCTATAGATTTCCCTTCAAATTCTTTCAAACTCTCCTCTTCTACCCCTCCAATTGTAATGTTTTCGTATCCAATCAGTTTTACTTTCGACTCCCAGCCTGGCTCCTCTCCTGACTCTGTTAACGCTCGTAAAGAGTCAACATACGATGCGTCTTCAATTTTCTTTAAAAACTCGTCAAAACCTTGCTGCATGGCCGAAGGAGGCAGGATTTGCAGAATGGTGCTGGAACCAGCAAGATAAGGATACATGTCTACTGCCACATCAATCCCTTCTTGTTCCCTGGCATTCTCCAACACTTCCAAAGCCCGTGTCATTCTCGTTCCCCAGTAAGGTTTTCCAGCAGTTTGAAGATGTGACAATAAACCTGCATGAAAGAAATATGAAAAATTGTATACTATTTTTATTTTTTTTAAAAACCAGAGTGGACCCAGATTTAATGAATAACCTCTTGCTCCACTTTCCCGAAGAATGGCTACAAATTCCTCAACACTTTCCACAAGGCCACCTTCGTATGTTCGTATATGCGCTGTAAGTAAACGGCCATATTTTGCAACGACTTTTGCCAACTCTACAAGCTCATATTTTGATGCATAGTTGCTGGGCAAGTACATCAGTCCCAAAGAAAGGCCCGCAGAACCTTGAGCTAACTGAGTAGCCAGAACTGCACTCATTTCCGCCACTTCCGTTTCATTAGCTTCTCTGTTAGCAAATTCCATCACGGACAACCTGAGAGGTCCATGGCCAACCAGAGAGACCACATTTGGGAGATGACCCACAGTGCTAAATGTGCTTTGCATTTCAGTAAAGTCATTATACATTCGATCCGATGGCACTTCACCCAAAAGGGATTCCAAATGCTCCTTGACTCGTGGTAGGGATCCTGACGGGTAGGAAGAGAAACCGCAGTTCCCTAACACAACTGTGGTGACCCCTTGAAGAATCTTTGCGGTTGCAGGTCCATTTTCCAGGATCCCGACATCGTCATGTGTGTGAGAATCAACGAAGCCTGGTGACAAATACTGGTCTTCTGCGTTAATCACTACTGTGCTAGGTGGTAAAACTTGATTGGAAGAGGCAGGTTGTAAATGAACTATTGTGCCATTGAGGACACCCACTGAACCCAGGAACCAAGGCGAACCAGTGCCATCGATTATTTTGGCGTTCACGATTAGTAGATCAAGAGTATCTGGATCTGCCATGGGGAACATTGAGACACTCTGCAAAGAAGAGAAGATGACCAAAAAGTACAAAAGACCTGTCTGAACAGTGGCTAACCTTAAAGAAGTCATCTTGGAGTTCAAAATTCTTTTTTGGCTTGACCGTGAAGAAAAGGTTAATTTTCAAAGCCAATTTAACGTTGGATGCGTTATGCCAAACTGAATGAGATTTATCGTTTTTGGGTGGGAGATGTCAAAGTGTTTTTAAAATTATGATCATGAAAAATGACAAATCATTTTTTATCTTATCAAACGTCCAGCCAACTCTGATTATCATGATGATTAATTACCTTTCATTTAAGCGCAGTATAAAAATGAATGACTTATAATAGTTTGCAACTTTTGTCCAATTTTACAAAAATGCTGTATGATATGTATAATCATTATTATTACAACTGCATTGGTTGTGGGTGTTGTTGATAATTTTTTTATTTATTTTCATGACGTTGGTTTCAAACCTCTCTCTGTAGAGCGATAGTACTGATGTTTTTGGTTTGGTTGAAAGAAATTACTATAAATCTTGAAAACTTAATATTTACAAAATGCATTCGCAAAACTTCACAAAGAAATCGAGAAAAATAACTTTCAATTTCAAATAATTTCTGTACGCAATTAAACATTCTGACAATAAATTCAAACGTACAATAAGAAGTTACAACAGGATTACCAAACAATAAATCAGTAAATCAAGGCGATGGATAGTTATTTGCTTATATATTTCCATAATCTCGTTCAATATTACGATACTTATTTTACATGCATCACTTTTTAAATGCATAAAAGATTTTTATATTTAAAGACATTATTCCAGTATGTAAAAATATTTCATTCTTCCCATTTTGCAATTTCTTACTATGGATCATTAATTTGATACTTTATAGCTTAAAAACACTTTCTCGAGAGTAATACACTCGTATGAAATGAAATAGTTAACCTTATACATTTGACCAGGTATTTTTAAGTTCCAAGTAAGGTGAAGGGAAACAGATATCAAGACAAAATTGATTGATTGGCCCACTTTCATTCATCAGACTTAGAACAGTTTAGCTAGGCAGTCAGGAAGGAAGTAAGACATACAACCTTATTTAAAAATTTAGATACACCTAAACATGCTATTTATCTTATCTAGTATGATGAAGAACTGGAATATCCTCCAGAAGAATCATCACTAGTATTATTTGCCCACGAAGAGTCATCAGAATCTTCATTGCGTTGAAGTACATACTCTCCACCTTCACCATCACTGATAGCAATAACGTCAACATCATCACCTTCAGGTGGCAAAAGACCATCCAGGATTTGATCTAAATTGAAAATATGAAATAATGACATTAGTAAAAACTATGCTGTATACATTTTATACATCCAAATTGGAGGTGAATTTTTCAATTTACCCAAGTCGTTTTCGTTCCCATCTTCATCGTCCTCCATAAATGTTTCTTCGTCTTCATCATCATCTTCGTCGTCGTCATCATCATCAACATCGTCTTCGTCATCAGACTGGAGATCATCTTCATCCTTTTCAAAATAAAATAAAACAATTTTGAGTGAAATCATTAAATATACAAAACCTATTACAAGCAATATAGCCCAACTTACATCCAAGCCAGTTACTAGATCATCTGCTTTAGAGCGACCAACTTCATAGTAACGGACACATGATTCTGCACCCATTGAATCTTCAACTGCGTGATTTTCTACCAATGCCAACTGCAAATCATTTGGTGACACGGCCAAGTTCATGATATGTCTGTAAAGAGCAAATTAATGAAAATATGAGTGATATACAAACCAAACTAATACATACATACACACATTTACAACAGGATAACATTTACATATGACATTAAAAATTACCGTTTCAACTCAATTGTAGCAATGCTGGAGTAGTCTGCATAGTTATCTAATACAACAAAGCTTGTGTCCCCATTTCTGTACTGAACTGCATTGTCGGCTCCAGGTTCTTCTCTATCTATCTTGTAAGCGTATATAATATTGCAATCATTGCTGAACTGAATGTGACATTGATCCAACTGACGAACTGTTTTCAACAGATGAAAGGTACGAGTATCCCATATTTCGGTATTGGAAATTATTTCAATTCCATTCTTTGGGTTAAAGACACCGTTCACATTTTCGTTGAGTTTATCAAACTTGTGAATTTCTTTGCCTGACTTGAAATCCCACAATACCCCGTCAGATAAGATAAGGTCATCAAATGGGTCGAAAGTTGCACGGTTCCTCAGGTACGCATTTGAAACACGAGGATGTAGTGTTAATATTCTCTTTTTTGTTTCAATATCATACACGGCTGCGTGTTCCATATTTGTGGATAGCACTTTGTCCTAAAATTTAGCAAAACATAATGACATTAACACTAACACTTATGACACAAACATGTATGTATGTTATTTTTTTATTAATTTATAAAAGCTTACCTGTCCCCACTTGTTGAATTCGATATATTCCTCCCGATCGAAATCCATCACTTTATCGAAAAGTCCTTCCATTTTCCACAAAGCGCTAAGTGGTCTCCTCCACACGCTCGAGGTGAGAAGCAAATTTCCTTTTGAGTTGGGTTGTATATGATAAATTTCAGAATCATGGCAAGAGTATGTACCATCCTCGTTTGAATTGGAATTGTTGAAGAGTTTCACATCTCCATTACTGGTTCCAACTATTGTCCACTGGTAACAGGGGGAAAATGCACAGGACGTAAAGCTAAGGTCTTCAGCTAAATCAGCACTGCGAATAACTCTGCAAATCAAACCAAATATTGTATAAAGGAAACTAATCTAGAATCTGTTATAGACAGTTGTCAAATTTTCATAAACTCATTAATTACATAAAAAGAGAAAGAGAAGAGTAACTAATTTTACCTGCAAGGTTTGTATTTGGAATATATCAATTTCCTATCCTCATGTCCGCGTCCAAACCCAAACACATCGCGTTTCATTATCCTCGACACAAAGTTTGACCGTGAATTTGTTGTTTTGTAAACCGAATTGAAGTCTGTTTTACTTGGACATTTATGTGGCGTAAACAAATCAAACTGAGGACATGTAACCATCGGCGTTTTGCAAAGAGCATGTTGACTTAATAAATACTCTTTCACAATCTTATCTAAAGTTACTTGCTTTTTCGGTGAGGTCAAAGCAACTTGTTGAGAGGAAGTTGCACCTTGAGCAGGAGTTGCAGTAGCGGAAGACGGTGAAGAGCTATGAATGATTGCGCTTCCTGTGTTTAACGGAACCGATTTTGCTTTCAGTTCTTCCTTCATCTTCTCGGCTGTTTCAATCAAACCAGTGTTAGCCAAATGATTCTGAATAAGTTCCATTAGCTGTCTTTCGTCATACGAGATACGTGTTTGACTAATCAAGTCAGTTTTTCGTATAAGATCTCCCAATTCCAAGCTAAAATGTTCGTCCTTTCCATGGACCAGTTTGATAATTTCCAATGCATACTTTTGAAACATAACATGATCCTGCCTTTTGTCCTGCAAAATGGGCTCCGTCATTAGATTCTGAATGAGACCTGAACGAATCAAGGGTAGCTGTTGGAGGACTTGTCGAACTTGTTTGTATCGGGCAAGCCCGCTAAGACACCAGCAGGCCAAAGCTCGGATGCTGTCTGCATCCGTTATGGGGGACTTTGTCAGGAGCAAACGGGTCAAAATTAAAATTCCGTTGTTCATCCTAGTACATTCCCAGAGTTTTATCTGCGTTTCGTTTGGTTTCTTATGATGGATTGGACCGCAAACACAGTTACCTATCACCTGAAGGGCACTCTTTTTCACCTCGGTGTCATTTACCACTTCTCCCTCTGACGCACTCAATATCACATGCATGCCGTTATGTTCTGTGGCATTATTGACACTAAATCGTTCGGTAAGCAAAAGCTGAGCCTTTGGCACCAAACAGCATATCGCTAACACATCCAGCATGTTCTTTACGGTTTCTGCGCGACCCGAATAGTTCCATTCGTACGCAAGAGCTATTGTGGTCATGATTATGTGAATACCAGACTGGCTCAAAAATCGTTCCACCGGTCCCCACCTGGGAGCATTAACTGGAAGCAAGGCAAGAACTGTAGCATGGAAGGATGAAAGATCGGCAGGATTAGGAAGTTTTAATGCCTTGTAAGGTGGCAATGCTGGACCAATCACTTGCTGTGGGTTTTGTGCTCTGCCAATTGTCCTTTTCAGTTTGTCCGCAGTGAAATACAAATGACATTCAAAATAGCGTTTCAAATTGTAGCTAACTTGTCGCACATTTTGTTTGGCAAGCAGTTGTTCATCTTCTGAAAGATCAAGTTCATTGGGCTCTTCGATTTGACCTGGGGGAGGTGGGAGCTGTTGTGCATCCCGAATCACAGACGCAAAATTTGGTTGGGTGGAAATTACATTTAGCACTGACCTGCTTCAAACGTAAGTCGTGATGCTTCTCGACTACTTGAATGGGATTTGGATAAATAGCGAAGGATTAATTGGACGGCTGAATTTTCAAATGCATAGCTCAACATTTCCTGATATTCTCCCAGTGGGGTCACATATCTTAGTGTGAAAATTTGTCGTGTGACCAAATTGACTGGATAAACTTGCCATTGACCAATGATGTTTGGCTCCATTTCAGCCCAACTGGAGCTTGTACTACTGCAATCTTCTATAAGGATACTGGTTGAGAGCTTGCGTCTTTTTGGAGTATTCTTACACGCAGAACTAGGTTCAATGAATGATTTCAAAGCTGATCCTGCTCCGGATTGTCGTGATCTTTTTGCGCGCACTGGGGTCGTGCAAGCAGTGTTATCTTTATTGCATGGCGTGCCGTTGGCAGTGGTGCCGGGTGTTTTCAACGATCCTCCTGTTGTTGAGCCACCTGGGGTTACTAATCCATTCTGTTCTGTTGTTGATCTAAAGGTAGATCTGTTTGGTGTGCCAGCTCGTGTTTTACCGTTTGGTAGTGAATGTTCTAATGTTTTAGGATCCTTCGCATGGCCGTCAGGAGTATCACCGTTGTGCAAATTTGATTTGGGAGTCCCATTAGAACGATTTTCAGGATTTTTGTTATTGCCTTCGGATTTATCTTCCACGCTTTGTTGAGTTATATGGGAAACAGAGTGAATAGAATTTCCCAGGTGGGCAAATGGACGCTGGAGGGAACTAAAAAATTCTTGCTGAAGTTGTTTTAGCCGCCGTAACATCACTTGCACTAAATGTGCGTTCTTATCCCTACAAATTGAAATTATAGAGTTATAAAGTAAAAAAGGTCACATAAACAAGAACATATGTAACATTGCAAAAAAAATTACTTATTACTTGAATTTAGCAGCGATGTCGGAAATTTCCATTGCTCCTCCAAGCAGACCTAACGAGTATGACTGTAATGGTTCGGGGGCAAACTCGGCCCATTTGAATAGCCTTTGGATCATCGGCAGGGATTCCTAAAAAATTAACATACATACATATTCAGAGTTTGAAGAGACAGTGAGTGAACATTCAAATAAATCACCAAAATCAGACAAAATGCAATAATACAGTACCTGAAAGATGTGAGTAGTTTCCAGGCCTGGAAGCACGTTTACAAATAACCGACAAGCAGACGTATTTACTGCCAGGTCCAACTCTTCGCCCCATACCTCTTTACAGTACAGACCAACTAATTTATTTAAAAATACTTCCTTTTTAAAGAGAACTTTTAATGAAGATCCCAGAGAGCAATCTGGATGTGTTCGAGAGGGATGTCTGTCATCATATGGATCGGGGTCCAATTTGAGATATTCCACAGTTTCATATTCAATTATTTCAGATAACCTGAAATCACAAAAAAACATTAATTTTAGACCACATATAAACAACAACACCCTTTTGGTAAATATTATTTTATCCTACACAAAATGCAACGTTTTTCTACCTTGTTAAAATTGGAACTGGATTGAAATTATGTCTTTGTTGGTTATCATCATTAGGACCAGAACTATTCCCATCGGCTGCCAGCCTTTCCTCCCAAACTTTAAGCACTTGCGAAACCTCATTTAACTTGGCCACTTCATCATCATCAGTTATTTCTGTGGGTATTACAACCTCTTCAGTATCATCCTCTCCTTCATCTTCTCCATCTTCATCCGCCTCATCGTCAGCCTCTTCCTCGTCATCCTCATCTTGACTAGTTGACGCATCATCATTATCTTCCTGTACCTCTTCCTCCTCATTTTCATTATCCTCCTCAGGTAACGCTACAAGTTCAGCCTCTCGGCTTTCTTCATCTCCGCCGTTACTCAGTGCCCTGGAGGCTGACCTAGTTCTTCGTCGATTTTCCAACGGATTCCCTTCCTCCTCCGCTGACATCCTGAAAAAATCAATTCACAAATTTCTTAAAATCAAATTTCTTCACTTGACTAGCCACTAGCCATCATATCATGACCACGTGCTAACAATTCAGCTGATGGATCATCATACCTTCACTTTCACACGTTCCCACTTGAAATATTACAGCTGCTCTTTAAATCCCATGAATAAACAATAATTAGCAAACAATGATCTCTCACACCTGCATCCACCTCCACCTGAATCCAAAATCAAAACACAATAATTCAAAACCGCCAACTTTCATCAAATTTGCGGTGTAATAAATACACCGTATTTCACCAGAAATGAACAGATCCACACATTCCACCCACACATCTCAAAGATCAATACCATTTATTTTTACCTCCTAGCCTGTACCAAGCCTCCACTCCACATGTATGACCTCCAACCGTTACCCAGTAAAGTATCTTATTTCAAACTGACAGTAGAACCAGACGGTTTTAAATTTGCTAACAGAAAAATGATAAGCCTTTTAAAGAAATTTGCTATGTCTTCTGCTCATGAATCCCATCTGAGACTATTCACTATGCATGTGTGAGAAAAATTCTGGAAAATTTGTGCATTTCCTTTTATAACAGCTTAGCCAAGTGTATGTACATCTTTTATCATATTTTTGGTACAAAAACGTGGTGTCTGAGTCTGCCCGTGTGTAAAAAAATAGGTTGCAAGCATTCATTTACGCCGTAAAAGACATTGCACGACGACTCTTGCAAAAAAGTATGTACCTTACCTACCCTACTTTTTCAAGTATAAAAACAAGGCATAAGACAAAAGCAAGTTTTTTTCATTCATTTTCATCTTTAAGTTTAGTTAGAGATGGGATGCTGCGGCTGGACCAAAAAAATATAGTAAGTAAAGTAGCGAGAGGGTATGAGGAACGCATGTGAGTGGATTGTGGATTGGGGTGTTTAATTGTTGCTAAATGTGCTTATGAGGAAGTGGGGTGGATGTTTGGTCGCCTGGGGTGTGTCTGCCAACGTCCCGCTAAACACCCGCTTGAACTTATACTGGCTTGAGGAACGCATGTGAGTGGATTGTGGATTGGGGAATTGAGCGTATTTTTCCACTAGCCGGTTTAAGATAGCCTTGGTGGCCTGCGCGCAGGATTTAGGCGAGTTGTTGAACGAAATGGGAATATGGTGAGGGGAAAAAGGAAGATTTTTGTGGTAGTCGTGAGGAGCGAGATGAGATGGGGAAGATTTTGGTAAATTTCCGTCGCCGTACAAGTTAAACTTTGGATACAGGTTCGAGGAGATGAATGAAGGACAGCAGCAGAATATGTAGCATGAAAAAATGCAACCAAGTGCTAGTGAAGCGCAAGCGGTAGATTTGCGATGCGATCATCTTTCTGCTTCTTTCGTCTTGTAGGCTTGTAGGGATGATATCTTTGGCTGTTAGATAATTAATGAGAAATTACTGCAACTACAATTTTGAATTCTGATGTGTATATGGCTGCGGTGTAGAATATTGAATTGTGCCAATAAGAATGCATGTAAAGTGGTGCAGGTGCGTAAAATAATTTTTATACTCTGCATTTGTCTGCGTTCTATGAAAAAAGTGCTATTTGCTAATCTACAGGTTTTGTCAAGTTAAAGGATTGATTGATGATTAATGAATGTTTCAAAAATTACTTTATTCCTTACATTTTAGATCACCAAATTTTGGAATGTTAAGGCTTTAATTCTACAAATTAGAGTTGTTCTGCTAAATTCTATATTTAAACTTAAGGAATGCATTAAAGCTACAGATTATTGCTGCGATCCTAACGTTCGCTTGCATAGTTAGTTGGGAATGTGAGGGATAAAACCGATTAATAAATAGTATGCATATAAATTTTTCTAGTACATTTAACATGTGTTTAAGCCAAAAATCAAAGCTGAAAAAGTACAAAACAGAGCAATAATTATAATTAATATCTATTCTGTCTAGTATCTATTTTCTTGTGTTTTGCTAATCGTACGATTAGTAGAAAATAATATTTTTTGCGATTTAAATATTTATGGGTTGGATCACAATAATCATTTTTATTTGGTCAGCATGTCGAAATCACTATTTCCTTCCTTCACGGTGATACAATACTTGTGATGAATTTCGGGTGTTATGAAATATTTCGCGACAGCGGGGTCTTCTTTCATCCTTTCATACCATTGTTCCTATTTTTAATGATTTGAAAAATAATATTGGAGTTTATAAGTGGATACTTTGAAACTACCATTTAATTTATTTTATCAACTTACGATAGCTGAAGAGTTTTGTCTAATCTCGTCCCAATTTGCATCATTTGGAAAGAAAATAGGAATGACAGGTCGTCTCTCAAACCAGGGCCAAATCATATAGTCCAGCATCCCTGGCTTATCATCACCTATTTGTAGACAAAAATGGAAGTTTACAAATGACCTGTCCAAAAAGCGCATTTAAGGTGAATCTTATTCCCCAGTACATTACAAACTATACTATAATTCACCTGCAAAGAATTTAGTTCCTCGCTTTTCCAGTTCTTTGCTGTAAACTGCAACAACATTTTCGAACTCTTCAATCAGACCTGGAATTTTTTCCGGTTCTACAGAGCCACAAAAAGCCAGTTGGTAGAATGACGATCCTGCCTATTGACACACAAATAGCGTAAGTTTACCCAAAACATTTAAAACCGATCTAGTCAGTTATCAATACAGTCTTTTGCCAAAGTTAGTCTCACCTTGCCCCACCCTTCAATCAAAATCCTATCAATAGCTTTATTGGTGGCATCCT
>JAHZMV010004072.1:14672-26848 GCA_027743765.1 Coecobrya sp. COE2 | reverse complement strand
TTGCTTTTTAAAGCATTAAAAGGTACGCGAACCTGAATTCTTTGTAAGGCTTTGTTTAGGCGCATTCTCATGCAAATAAGTTGCAAAGCAACCTTACAAACTTAACATACATGCAGGTCAGGACTGGATACCTAAAAGCAGAAAATTAGAATTTACTATGATGAAATATTATGGTGATAAAAACCAAAGCGAACACCTTTCATTTGTGTAGCTTAGAGCATTTGGAATGATTAAGATCACGACTAATGAAGCAAAATTAAATTTGTAAATATCTACTATTAATTTTAGCGTTTGTAAATATCGTTAGGAGAGTAAATCTAATTATATCAACAATAACTTTTGCTACCACTACGTTTTTTATTATAGCGGAGAAATGATCACTGGTAATGTGTAGTTTAATCACATGATTTCAAGTTCGTTCTTTGTAAGCTTGCAGCTTTGTAAACGCATGACAGGAATGTTCAAACACGTTACAATAGGTGCGCGGTGACATAGTGTTAGATACATGCACAATAATTTAAAAGTGATCAAATTAAAGGAACAAGCAAAACTTGCACCAACTTACGAGCTACAAGAATCATGTTAATATTTTTAATTAGAACAACACCAACATATAATTGCAGCCTTTTAAATTTTTATGAATCCAAAAATGTATGATACAAAATAGTGCGGTCATATGATTTGCAGGACTTTGATCAAACAAGTTTGTACTTCATTAAAATGTATTGCGTCAAACAATATTATTTTACTTATAAGTTATTCACCGAAAGCAGAGCATTGCCATACCTATTTATAATACTTAGAAATAAGACATGATATTTAGATTTCGCAGGACGGAAAAACAAAAAATTTCTACCCAAAAATGCGGTATGTTTTGTTTAATATATTACTAAAACTCCTTAATCGATTTTAAACAGTCTGAAAATAATGAGTTCCTTTTAACCACGTGGGCCTTCCTTCCTTGTATTAGGGTTAATTAAAAAATACTTTTTCGCAAATACTTTTCAAGATCCAACGTTGTGGCCAATGTTTCCAGTCACTGCTTTTGATTTCATATTGGCACCCATCGTTTTTTATCTAGAAACATTTCTCTTATGAGTCATATTGGTATAAATGTTTTATGCAGCTATAATTGAAAAATAAAATGATTTTCTTTCTGCTAAGAAAAAAACAACATTAGCGACATGGAAATACCAATACATGGTGAAGTATTGAATGTAATGATTAATGTAGCTACCATTTTCCTGAATATAATCATATTCCATCTTTTCTAATTATTTTGCTTCTATTCTAATATCCGTTCCATTCTAAACATGGTAAGCTCACTTAATATAGATATACAGTGCAACTTCCATATAAGGCCATTCTATATACGGCCAACCTCTACTTTTGGCCAGGTTTATTTTCGCCCTTCTTCATAGTAAAATGGCTTAAATGGACCTCTACACATGGCCACCCTCTATATAAGGCCCAAAAAAGCTTTCCCCTTGGGGTGGCATTATAGAGAAGTTGCACTGTACGTCGCAAATCTGGCATAGGTTGAAGTATACCAGAAATTCTTTTCTTAGTTGGAGAAAATAAATTTGTTTTCCCTGTTCCTTTCTGTTGAAACTCTAACGGATGGTTAGTCGCAAAAGCAGACTTAATGGTTTTTTGTTCAAGCTGGAAAGCATTTCTGAGAATACAATTGACACACACACAACAATATTTAAATACAACGGCAAGTCATATTTTAAGAGAAACACCAAACCAAAATCCACGAATAAGACATTTTCCAAAATGAATCAACTCATTTTTGCAATGGTTTTTGGAATAATATCCACATATTTTTTGAACCTTTGCTGCTGCGGAAAATCCCGATACGATCGCCATAGGAAACCCGAAATCTATGACTTCAAGCTTTTACCACTGAATTCGGTTTCAGTAGATGAATATATGGCTGATGAACTCTACAGTGATAAACAACGCGCTGCCATTTCACAACTTCAGCAAAACCGTCCGTTTGAAGAAGGGCTACGATCATTTCTAAATCTGTCATTTATTCTGGACAGGTTTCAAAATTCTCATTGCCATGTAATTATGGATAATTTTGAAAATGCCGATATAGCTCCATCATCTACAAGTATGCTATCACGAAGAGCTCACTTACTGGTACTAAAACATGTAAAAGTGTCAGACAATCGTTATAAGACAGGCTACAAAATAATGTGGACACCATTCGAATTCCTTGCAGGATATCAGAAGAAGAATATAACCGACGGAGAGAAAATAGCTTGCCCAATGTACAAATTTCTTGGAGGTATGGTGTTTTATCAATTTCATAGGGTACCTGATATATGTGTTAGAATAAACAAGTTTGAATATGCAATGCACATTAAACCTTGGAACTGCGAGGTTCACATCTCTATTCAAATTCCTCCTTCTATTCTTCATGTTGTAAACCATCCACTCTCATTCCTATTTGACATCAGTGAAAACTTGGTTAAGCGATATAGCTTGACAGAGCAATCTACTGTTCCAAAATTGTACATATTCGTTCATCAACAAGAAAAAGCTTTGCTAACCCACGAGAGTATGAAAAAGTTTATGATTTCACAGAGCGCTACAAAACAACGATGGAGGTCAGAGGCAGAAGCGACTCCTGCAGCAGTGTATAGTTCTATTGTGATTGCCATTATTGTAGGAGAACGTGGAAAGGGTGTAAAGCTATATCATATATCAACGTATTTTAAAAGTCCCGATACACCTAGTATGTCCATCAAGTATACTAGAATTGAACCGTCGGAAATAGAGGATCTTCTTCAAAACATCAAGGAGGAGACTTCGAGCTGGGGGGTTTTAGCTGATCGGTTTATTAATAATAGAGTTTTTAGATTTTGGAGAAAGCTTGAAAATTGTGAGGGGTACTATTCAGCCACGTCATCTCTGACTAATTCCTGGTCTGCCGCCGATCCCATTGACATTTTTGCCACTGGAATATCTACCATGTTGTTCGGCATCCCTTTCAATGCCACAGTTGCTTCTGGATTTCGGTACTGCAGTAGGATGGAAAATGGTCGCGCTAATACCTCTATTCTTCCCCCGGAAAGGGATGTGAGGATGGAAGTATTTGCAATAGTTGATGAACGACACAAATTCCTACGGTTATCCTATGACGAAACTGTAAGTAATTTGGTTTTTTTAAGTTGTGGCCAATTTCTTGGAAAGGATTCGCGAGGTCTTTACGAATTGATTTGGGTTTACGAGTGGCCGGTTTGGACCTGGCTTTTACTCACTGTACTAATTCTTGCGGAAACTCATCGTAAGCTTTGTTCATCGTCATTTAGTTTCAACAGTATTTCCACTCATGTCACTCCAATCTTTAAAGTACTTTTGGAGCAAGGAAACCCATTCCTGCCGTCCTTCGAGACTAAAATTTACTTACGATTTACAATGATGGCCTTAATGTTAAGCGGAATCGTGTTGAGTAATGGATACAAGAATAGTAACGTTTACAACCTAATTTCTCCGAAAGATATAATTCCGTATACGCAGCTTAAGCAATTAATTCAAGACAATTTTCTTATTCTATCCCGGCCAGGGAAAACTAAATTCAGAGCGGCATCCTGGAAAGTTAAATCTTCAGGTGATATCGGAAATTGGACAAAAGGATTTAAGTTTATCTTGGTAGCAAATCACTATTTTCTTACCAGTGATATTGTGTTCTCACTCGAATCAGAAGTATCGGCATGGAGATTCTCGATTAGTAAAATAAACAAACTTTTAAACACCTCTTTAATAAATCTCTACAATCACAGTCGTTTACCACCAAATTGTTTTAACCTCACCGCACAGGTTTTCATAAATCATTCGAATGAATGGGGTGGTATAAAAGCAAGGCGAAATAAAACAGAAATAGAAAACTGGAGCGAATTTATTAAAGACGAGATTGTTACGACCTATGAAAATCACTTGTTCAAACAATTGGAAAAATGCAAAAATATCGCAGTTATGTTACCTTCTTATATGGCAAAGTTATGGGCAGTAAGATTATATAAGACAGATCCTAAATTGAAAATTTCGGTTGGAAACGAAAAGTATGTTAATATACATGTTGGATTTCGAATAAATGGTCAAGTTCATCCGAATATAATTAGAAGGATGCAGGCATTACAAGTTTCAGGAATTTGGAACTGGTGGTCCAACGTGACTCGGGAGATGACCAAATTTGTTCCGATTTTAAAGGACACTTCACTACAAGCACCAACTATGCAGGGAAATGTGGCGAATATATTCTGGTTGCTGCTGTATGGGCTACTGACAGCTCTACTGTGCTTTGTTTTGGAAAATTTACCTGGAATTTACAAATACGGGTTGAATGTTTCCAAGAAATGGATTTATGGGATTGGGGTAACTGTAAAGCTTTTATTGTCAGGAATTGTTGTGACTGTGAAAGGATATAACCTTAATCGTCCAAAATATCGCTCCAGGCTCTGTTTTCGAGGAGGACTGTTTTGTACTAGTAAAGTATCACAGGTTCGTGTATTTATACCGGAATGATTTAAGCAGAATCAAATTCGTTATTCAAGTTTGTAAATTTGGGGGAAAGGATTTCTATCGCTCATATTTTGTAATTATTGATTGGGCGGATCTCTAGGTTCACAATAATACTATAAAATAGCTGGCGGAAATTGTGGAATTTTGTGTTGGCCTGACCAGCAAAATCCAATACTGTTTTAATATTTAATTTTGTTTACACCGCAGTATTGAAATTAATTTGTGAAGGTGATTCGTGATGTTTGACCCGGCAACGACATCTATTAGTATGAATGAAGAATGAATTTGAATTACTTCATACAGCAAAATTAATCACATAATATATGTCTTGCACAGCTAATTAAAACAAGTTTAATTAGCAATGAGAGCTCATCCAAATACTTGCACATCCGATGGTGAGCTTTTCTTTAAAATTTCATCAAAATAGTACAAAATTGGAAATAAGATATTTGAATTTTCGTGCTACCTATACGATATAAGAAATTACTAAAAAAAATTATTTTATGACGATAAATTTTTTGGTGTGTAAGACGCATGGAACTCGTTCTCCGCCATAGATACATTCATTCAAATAAATTTTATAACAGTACAATTTTATCTATAGCAATATTTAGCATATTTTGTAGACTAGTTATAACAAGAATAAATTAAGGGAGTTTTGGTATAAATCGGATAAATAAATGTATTTAATTTTAAATTTTATATTTGACTAATCATGATAATATCTCAACTTCAAGAATGGTTTATATGCAATCTGAATTTGGCTGTGTATTCATAAGTCTTATAATTCTCATCAGTAAAAGATATTCGGGACCAAACTGCTTCCGGTTTTACTTCAATTCTCCATCCAATAGATTGCACGAAATACTTTTCTGCCCGCAGGAAGAGAAGACGTTATGGATATTTATGAAGAACTTTTATTGTGCTAAAGATCGAAAATTCAGACCATGTATCTGATTTACTGAATTCATGTATTGGACCATCGCATTTTTTAAACTAGAAACATTCCACCAATGGAACATGGGGCTATTTTCAAGCTTCATGGAAAATATAATTGAAAATGAATTGATTTGCTTTCGGGTATTAAATATGCAATATTTGAAATATGAAAATACTAGTATCAAGTATATGATGGAGTATTGCTTGTAACGATACATGTACGGGATCGATTTCCTGAATACCATCATATTATTCCATATTT
Organism: Coecobrya sp. COE2; assembly: GCA_027743765.1. NCBI lineage: Eukaryota > Metazoa > Arthropoda > Collembola > Entomobryomorpha > Entomobryidae > Coecobrya > Coecobrya sp. COE2. The sequence goes on along the minus strand of JAHZMV010004072.1, from coordinate 21,111 downwards.
TTTAAATTACTTCACCTCTATTCAAATTTCCGTTCCACTTTAAACATGCCAACTCATTTTATTTTCTATATCATGAAATTCATGTGGGTTGAATCATATTTATCAGATATATATTTCTTGGTTGGTTGGAGAAATTAAATTTTTTGCTTTACTATTTCTTATGGAATTTGAACTGGTAGTTAAGCGAGAAGGAAGCTTCATATGTAATGTAGGCAAACTGGTAAATATTTCTTAAAATACAAACCGTTTCAAAACTCAACAGGATTACGATACATCAACTAATTTATATTTCACTGTAATTTCAAGCCATTATACTAGAAGAAATCCAAAATGAATCGACTCATTTGTGCAATAGTCTGTGGAATAATATCCACGTATTTTATAAAGCTTTCATTATGCAAGAAATCCCTACACTTTAACTATCACGAAAATAAAACCTATGAAATAAATCTTCTTCCATTGAATACGGTTTTGACTGATGCGTTTAAATTTGACTACAGTGAGGAACAGCGCACTGTCATTTCACAAATCCAGAAAGACCATCCATCTGAAGTCGGAGCTCGATTCTTTCTAAATATTTCTTTTATCCTGGATCTGAAAACCACAAGGAGGAGGATTCATACTGGGAGATTTACGGTGACCGTTCTTTCTATGCTTTAACAGATACAGTGTTTATATTTTGGAGGAAAGTGGAAAACTGTGGGGGCACAGCCAAATCAACAATAACTGATTCTTGGTCTGCGGATGCCAATGAATTTTTTGCTACAGGAATATCTACCATGCTGTTCTTGATACCTTTTAATGCCACAGTTAGCTTTGGACACCGGCATTGCAGTAGAAGGGGAACTGGTCGAGTTGGTTATTATCGTTACCACGAAGCAGATGTGCAGATGGATGTATTTGTTATAACTGATATACGGCATAAATTCCTAAGATTATCCTACAAAGAGACTGTCAGCAATTTGGCTTTTCTAAGCTGCGGTCAATTTGACGGAATGGATTATAGGGGGCAGTACGAATTAGTTTGGGTTTACGAGTGGCCAGTTTGGACTTGTATTTTCGTCACAATTTTAATTGTAGCAGAAACACATCGAAGATTTTATTCAGCGTCGTTAGGTCTTACTAGTGTTTCCACTCATATTACTCCAATCATAAAGGTACTTTTGGAACAAGGAGACCCATTTTTGTCATCGTTTGCGGATAAGATACACTTACGAATTACTATGACGTCATTAATGTTAAGCGGCATAGTATTGAGTAATGGGTACAAGAATAGTAATGTTTACAATTTAATTTCTCCCAAAGACTTAATTCCGTACACAGAGTTTAGTGAATTGATTCGTGATGGTTTCACGGTACTGTCCCGGCCAGGAAGAATAATATTCACGCCTGACCGCTGGAAAGTTAATTCATCAGGTGATATAGCAAATTGGACAAAAGGAATTGGTTTTGTGTCCGATAGTATTATCAGCAAGGATTTCCAATTCATTCTTGATTCAGAAGTAAACGTTTGGACAGATGCCATTAATCGTCTAAATGCACTATCAAATACATCATTGCCCATTCTATTTGACAGCAGCCGTTTACCTGACTACAGTCTCAATCTTTCTGCGCAGGTTTTCATAAACCATTCCAATGAATGGACTAACATCAAGGCAAGAAATGAAAAGGTAGAAATTGACAACTGGAGTAAACTAATTAGAGATGAAATTGCTACGACTTTTGAAACTGAATTGTTTAAACTATTGGGACAATGCAAAAATTTAACAGTTTTGCTACCTTCTTATATGGCAAATATTTGGGCGGCAAGATTGTATCAATCGGATACTAAATTGAAAATTTCGGTGGGAAACGAAAAGTATGCTAATATTCATGTTGGATTTCGAATAGAGGGTCCAGTGCATCCTAACGTAATTAGAAGGATACAGGCTTTACAAGTATCCGGAATTTGGAACTGGTGGTCATATATAATTCGAGAGATGACAAAATTTGTTCCGGTTTTAAAGGACACTTCACCACAGGCACCAACTATGCAAGGAAATGTATCGAATATTTTCTGGCTATTTTTGTACGGAGTGCTGGCGGCAGTGTTTTGCTTTGTGTTGGAAAATGTGCCTGTAATTTATAAATACGGGGTGAATTCATGCCAGAAATGTATTGATGGGTTTCGGGTAACTTTTCGCGTTTTATTTTCAAGAAGCTCTGGGACCGTGATAGAGTCTTATCTTACGCACCCAAGATATCGATCAAAACTGTGTCTTCGCAGAAGGCTGTCTTGTTGCAAAAATTGACGAATTGAGTATTTAAACTAGAAGGGTTAAGAAGATTCAATAGCTCTAAATAAGTTGTCTGTCCTGATGACATACATATGTTAAATTTAATAAGCTCAGATTCTTAGAACTCGTGTTATCATAACCTGTACGAAATCATTTGTGAGGACTCATCATCCATCGATATCCATAAACTAATAGGATACTGCATTACATATTATGCCGGCGAACATATTTTTGTTTGTTATGCAACTACTTTTATAGACCTGGCAAAAATTGTGTGATAACTAGTATTAGTTTAAAAAAATATTTTGCACTAATAAATCAAACCATCACAAGGGTTTATAAAAACCATTCACAATAAAGTATAAAGTATGATTTTTTTGAAATATAAAGGAATTACATTTGTGAAATTGCTTTACAGTAAAAGTGTAAAATAAGGCGAAACATATTTTAATAACAAAATTGCAAAACTTCGCCCATGGTACAAATATTTTTTTAATAGTTAAACTGTCAGTGTAATTCATGTCAATAGAGTTGCTTGTTTTTATAAATTACTCAAAATGATATGAGTAATCAAGCCACATCCTACATCAAAGTTTAATTCAGTTGGATCACCAAAATAATTGAACGTTAGTGGTATTGTAGAGTTATTTGATTTGGCTAAGCGTTATAAAATGGAAAGTTTTTGTAAAAAAATACAAAAGAAAAGTTGGACAATTTTACAGTAATAACGGGTCGTCAAATTACATGAAATAAATAAATACTATAAGTCCACTACTCAGCTATTAGCTCTAATTTTTCAGCAAAAATAATATTCTTACTAAATCGAATGCTTAAATCACTATTGAAAACTTGTTCAAAATGACGAGTATCTATATATAAATAACCCTTTGTTACTATTGAATAACGCCTTTCAAAACGCATTTATTTTTTAGTGTCCGTTATCAATAAAGGTTGTCGTGGTAACTATTTACGCAGAACATACATAACCTTTAACAATAACGGATTAGCTTTGAAAAGCTCTCAATAAATCCGTTAGCATGTTTTCGTTGGATTCTGTTACCAACCAAAATCAATTACATAAAATGCATTACTAAGATATAATCAAAACCTACTGAATAATCAATTACAATTAAAATATGTTGCGCTACAAACCGAATAAAAATTCACGTGTTTCAAGTTTTATTTTTCTGACAACTGTCTCACTAATTACACCACAAATACTTGCTCAATCAAGAGAAAAAATTGATCTTCTGCAAAAAAATGATTTTCAACAACGATTGGGTCGGCTTGTGAAGTAGTGAATAATGCTTAAATTAGATAAATAATAAGAATAAATGCCACCGTAAGACTCATGCAGTTTCTTCGCCGTCAAATATTTATTCATCAAAATAAATTCTATAACAGTATGAAACGCAAAATTATTTATTTTTGCATTACATAATATGTTGCAATAATTATCATTTTTGGTAGATTATTGACAACAACAAAAATTAGGGAATTCTAGTTGTAACTCTTTGTGGAAAGTTTTTGATTAATTGAATCTGGCGGTCTCTGCATAATATATTAACAATTCACATAATCATAATAAATAAAAGATATTCTTGAAAAGATGCTGCATATTTTATTTTTTTCTGGTTCCAAAAAATGCCTACAAATGCGTTATAAAAATGAACGTTTTCATAATGCGCAAGATCAAAAGTATGGGCTTTTCTTTCATTTATTGCTACTGATTGATTTCATGCCAATGTACCATCCCATATTTTAAGGGATACATATTCCAGCCACAGAACATGGGGTTATTTTCTGGTTTCGTGCATATATAATTGAAAATGAATTGACTGTCTTTCTGGTATGAACAAAAGCAATCTTTAAAATGTGAAAATAGCAATATCTAATATACGTATGATATACTATTTCCTGTAATTACACACGCAAGATATTTCCATTTCCTGAATACTATCATATTGTTCCATAGTGTTACTTCTATTCTAGTTTCCGTTCCACTTTATACATGTCAGTCCTTCATTTTCCCTAAATCATGAAATTTGTATTGGTTGAACCATAGAAGGTATTGCTTCTTCAGAAGGAGAAAATATTTTTACCATGAAAAGGATGTGCGGATGGATATATTTGCAATAACTGATGTACGGCACAAATTTTTAAGGCTCTCATATGAAGAAACTGTCAGCAATCTTGCGTTCGTAAGCTGTGGTCAATTTGTCGGAATGGATTCCAGGGGGCTATATGAATTAGTTTGGGCTTACGAGTGGCCAGTTTGGATTTGCATTGTGGTCACAATTATAATTCTAGGAGAAGCGCACCGAAGATTTTATTACGCATCCTTGGGTTATAACAGTATTTCCACTCACATTACTCCAATCATAAAAGTACTATTGGAACAAGGAGATCCATTCTTGTCCTCGTTTGCCGATAAAATTTACCTACGAGTTAGTATGATGGCATTAATGTTAGGCGGGATAGTCTTGAGTAATGGATACAAGAATAGTAATGTTTACAATCTAATTTCTCCAAAAGATTTAATTCCATACACACATTTTAATCAATTAACTCAAGACGATTTTCGGGTCCTCACCAGCCCAGGAAGAATTATTTTTACAACGAAAGACTTGAAAATTAATTCACCGGGCGATATAGCAAATTGGACGAAAGGAATTCATTTTCTCTACGATCATAATCGTATCACTAGCGAGGATTTCGAATTCCTTCTTCAGTCAGAAGTATACGTTTGGATTCATGCGTTTAACCGTCTAAGTACGCTTTCGTACACGTCTTTACCCACCTTGTATAATAACAGTCTTTTACCAGAAAGTAGTCTGAATCTTTCCGCACAGGTTTTCATCAACCATTCCAGCGAATGGGGTGATATAAAGGCAAGGGGAAATGAAATAGAAATGAACAACTGGAGCAAACAAATTAGAGATGAAGTTGCTACGACTTTTGAAAATGAAGTCTTTACACAATTGACACAATGCAAAAATGTTGCAGTTTTATTGCCATCAGTTATGGCGAAATCATGGGCGGCACGATTATATAAAACAAATAACAAATTGAAAATTTCTGTGGGAAATGAGAGGTATGCAATTATTCATTTCGGATTTCGCATAGAGGGCCCAGTTCATCCCAACGTCGTAAGAAGGATACAGGCTTTACAGGTATCTGGAATTTGGAACTGCTGGACCTCTGTAATTCGGGAGATGACAAAATTTGATCCGGTTTTGAAAGACACTTCACCACAAGCACCAAGTATGCAAGGAAATGTGTCGAATATATTTTTGTTACATTTGTATGGAATCCTAACAGCTTTCATTTGTTTTATTTTGGAAAATATGCATTTAATTTTTAAGCTCGGGTTAAATCTTTGCAGGAGATGGATGTATGGAACTCGGATAACTTTTAGGGTTTTATTTCCTGGCAGCTCTATGACCGTGATAGAATCCAACCTTACCCATCCAAAATATCGCTCGAAACTTTGTTTTCGAAGAAGGCTGTTTTGTAGTAGAAAAGTATCGACGAAGCGAATATTTAAACCGGAAGGTTACAACAAGAATCAGTAAAGTTAAATAAGTTATCTATTTGATGACATATTGACATAAGTACGTTAAATTTATTATGACCGTAGTTTTAAGCGCTCGTGTTATCCGTATCTATACTCATCAGGGAGGGTACCTACATTGTAAGTATCATTTATGTGAATAGAGATATTTAACTTTATAAATTATTTAAAATGATAGGTTTGATAATATAATAGCCTACTCTAACTTGTAATATATTTAAATCACAATGATAGCTCATTCCAATCGTTATGCACTTACAAATTGCACTTGTTAGTCTTATGATCAGTTTGAAATGTTATCAAGATATCAGAATAGATTAAGGCCTAATTAAGTTTTGAATTTGTATTTTCTCGCTACCAGTACGATATGATAAGTAAGAATTTATGCTGAGTATTTGATAATTCCTTGTCCTGCTACATTCTGTTCTGAATTTATCTTGACTATTTGCTCTTTCATTCTTTCAGCACATCAGTGGCGTAGCCAGCCGGAACCCCAGGGGGGCAATGTGATAAGCGTAATGTTACAGCTTGCCCCTCCCCCTCATATACGCCCATGTTAAAACCGGTCCCCAGGGGGGGGGGGGGGGGG
>JAHZMV010004072.1:0-14664 GCA_027743765.1 Coecobrya sp. COE2 | reverse complement strand
CCCCCCCCCCCCCCCCCCTTCCTACGCCACTGAATACATTGCCATAAATATTGTACTTTATAAATATTAATTTTTTGACGTGAGAGGTAAAAATTTGATTGAATTGTAGTAATTTGATGGAATAATTGAGCACTGCCTTTATATTTGTTGTTGCCTATATTATATTTGTTCAAGCGTTGTAAAAATGGAAAGTTTGTGAAAGCTTGCACAAAAGGAAATTAGGGCAATTTTACTTTAATAACGAGTCCACAAATTACAACTATTTTGTATGATTATAGTGTTGCCCATAGTAATAAATACTATACGTGAACTACTAAGCCTTTATGTAATAGGTAAAAAGAATATATAGTACATATAAATCCAAAACTTATCAGTATCATTATTAAAAATTGCCTTAAAGTGACAAGTATCTATAAATATGCCTTTGTTGCCAGTTAACAAAAGTTTCAAAAGGCAGTTTGTTTTTGAGTATCTGTCATTAATTCAAGCTGTTTTGGTCACCATTTACCAGCGCGTACGTAACATTCAACAGTAACGCATTAACTTTGGGAAGGCATCAGTAAATGCGTTAGATTGGTTTCTTTTGAGTTAGTAAACCAATCAAAATCAGTCAGATACTCTATATGCAAATTTTTAATAAAATAAAATAAATACCTAGAGCAAAATCAGATAATATTAAACTATGCTACGACATAAACTACTCAAAAATCCATGTATCTCAAACATAATTCTTCAGATAATTGTTTCCCTAATACGACCACTCACAGTGGCTCAATCAAGACAGACACGACTAATTTATCAATACCGTTTCGTCAACGACAATCATGCCAGATGGATACTGGGAACATTTGGGATTCGTAGAAAATATAAAGATAATGTCGGTGAGGAAGCTCCTCCCGTGATTCTTACAAAATTATTAGCTGATTCGCTAAACCTAACATTCAAATGTGAGAAAGACCGAATACGTAATGAAATACTTAAGGGGAACGATCCCGTTGTACTTCCAAATCTTCAGTTTTACGATCTCGACTTTCGTAACGTTCCTCACATTTGGAACGAAGTCAAGTTGTCAAAAAGAAAGACGGACTACCCTACATTTATACTTACAGACACTCGTGCACTTAATTTTCTTTACTGTGATATTCCCAAAATAAAAAAGGAATCAATTTGGTCTTTTGCTATTTTCCTAGATCAGTTTGAGTTCCAAATATGGTTATCATTAACTGCGTCTCTTGTTGTCGTGAGTGTTCTATCATTTTCAAAAGGATTCCGATTTGATGTCAACTTAGTCGCTACATTTTCAGTGTTGGTAACACCTGGTGCTTCTTTAAGCCGGTCAACGAAATCATACCTGTTTGTTGTGTGGATGCTTTCAAGCCATGTGATAACATTTCACTATTTAGCAGAGATTACGAGTATACTAGTAAGGCCACCAGAAGAAGATGTTTTGACAAATTTAACAGAAATCGAAGCTAATAATTATACCCTAGTCTTCAATCATATTTGGCCTCAGCTTAGAACCAGCAATACTGTAGCATCGTATCTGCACACCCACGTTCATGGGTCACAGGTTAGAACTCCAAGGCAGAAGATCATATCAGCCTTTACCGATCCAATATTTTTGACATTGAAAAATCTTTTGACAAAATCACAAATTGTTGAAATGGATCGACGTAAACTACAAGAGCGGGTTTTATTGGGGAATGATACATGGACACTTGTAAATGGATGGCGGGAAAGTATGCTATCGTCTGGAGATTTAAACAGGTGGAGAAAGCAAAATGTCGGAAAGACTCGAAAGAAATGTTACATTGGAAAAGAAATCGTTCGTGCTGGTGGAATTTATTATGGATTTTTGAACCCTGGACATAAATATGTGGCATCAACATTTCGAAGGATTTTGGAAGCTGGAATACATCAAATTTGGGAGGGAGAGGCTTTTGCTTTACCTTATGCTAGAACATTGGATCCTCATTCCAGATTATTGAATCCAACAAAAATTGACCGAAGTGAGCAGGCTAAAACAATGAGTTTAAAAATGGAAGGGAAAATGGTGACAGTGTTGCTGATTTTGATTTTTGGTCAATGCTTGGCTATAAATGCATTTATGCTAGAACTTAATTATAAACATTTTGTTAGGTGTTTGCATCCAAAGGATTTTACAACTGAATTTTCATATGATTTTAAAACAGTAACACCTTCGACCATATTCATCAAGGTCTCATAAACATACAACGACTTCTGCAACACACACAAATCTATCGGTATTTATGAATTAAATATATAAATGTCAACAGATTTCTTATGAGATTTTGTATTAACGTATTTCATTTTGATGTTTGCAAACTAATTAAAAATCTGCCAGTTTACACTTACAAATTTAATTGTAGTTAATAATCTCAAATCTTTCTCTTAGTTATTAGTATTATGCCTACAACAGTGAATAATCTTTATTACCAATTTATGGGTTTCAATTTCTTACCAGTTCTTATTGTCCACGACGAAAATTCCAATGGATTGCGTGTTTATTTACTAAATTGGGAGCGATTAAAGTGTATTTTTATTGAAAAATGTTCTACAGTTATTTGAAATCAGTTCTTGATTCAGGTCAGTCATTTTTAAAGCATATAAGTAGTAGGTTATACAATAGTATAAGTGCTCTTTGATTACTATTTGGGATCAGGACCCACATACAATAATAGCAATTTTATGACAATGAAAGTTTGCCTCAAAGGAAAATATTATGAATAGATTTAATTTACGAGTTTTTGTACAGGCAAAATTTTATTCAAATTGCTGATTTATCCCGTTGGAATAGGTACGCATTTAAGCGACTTTGTAATAATATATCCCACACGATCATAATTACCGACCATATTCAATAATAAACTTTTTGTGATAGACTAACAAATTAAAATATGTATTGACGTCCATTGACGTCATAATCGTCATTGAAATTGAAAAATCTGCTCAGTATTGAATGGATACATTAGTACACATCAACGCATTAACATTACGAATACATTGAGACAAATTATGAAGTTTTATAATTTTACACGAGATATGTAATGCATGTATGCTTGAAATATGTATTTGTAGGCATCTATGTATCTAATGCGAATATAATTTCACAGAGTATATAATGATTGGACGTGGTTGAGTAAAAAAGGAGTTTACAAGTAAATTATCGTAAATTTTGTCCTTCAAACTTTACGCTAGAATTCTTAACAGATATTTGTACCAATTAGTTTGTTGACGTCATATCTGTAGATGTTGCTGAATCATTTTATTTGTTCATTAGTAAAAACAAGTTTTTCTCTTCAGGATATTGGGAACAAATATATTAGCTATTCCCGGAACAAGTAGTGGTCATACATTAAATAAGATCATATCAGATTATTTCCTAATCAGATAATGCATGAGAAAGACTGGTTAGCTATTTACATATATTCTCCTTGTCTGACTCATAAAATCTCAAACTACATGATTTCATTCAATTAATCCATATTAGAGCAATACAGCATATTGTGACTAAATTTTTAATAGTGGCAAATGTTTATTTCATTTCGACTGTATTATCCAATAAACGGTAAATAAATTTTCTTGTCTTTTTACTTCGAACATCTTTATTCTAATACAAATGCTGATACATGCTGATGTCAAATTCTTAGCATGTTCGAGATTATGAAATGTCTAAGTATAACGCTTTTTGTGCCATCCAAATGACATTTTTTGGACATGGTGCCACTGAATCTTCAAAACATCATTCTACTACGTTTTAGTTATTCAGGGTAATGAACCTAACAATAAATAATACGCCATTAATAATCCTTAATCCCAACTGCTTAATTTTAAAGTGATTCCGCTCCAGTGACATCATTAGCAAAACGCTAAACGAGGAGGGTATTTCAAAGTCTAATATTACTAAATGATAAATACATTTAATTTGTTACTGCATCACACACTGACATTGAAAGTGAAATAATTGTAAACATAACCAATAAGGTGAATGAACGAAACAAATACCTTACATTTTATTTCAACCGAATTAATTAAGGTTAGCCATTCTAGTCTATAAATGAAAGTAACATATTTGTACAAAAATGTGTTAGATCATCAGTTTTGACGTCAATTTATATGTACAAACTTAAATTAATATATTCTTTAGAATTTAAACATCTGCTACTTTAATCCTACAGACATTTATTGAAGTGTGTGATATTCCATTCATAAATATAATTAAAAGTGAGTCAGCCGTGTATTTCATTCACTCTGCTGGATTTATGTATGTATCACCGCCAATGTGCATATTTAACTCTAGTATGCAATCAGAATTACTACTCACCACTTAATTATGTCAACCTCCTGCTAATAATTTGATTTCGGTTGGATTTCCCAGAAAGCAAAATGGGACGTCAATGAAACTAAATTTAAATATATTTGCTGATGAATGGTAAGTATATCTATTATAATAATTAAGCGAAATTTTCTTATGACAGAATCTCATATAAAATCAAAGTAAGCATTCTATTTTTGCTTCACATCTAAACATTCGGCCGACTAAAATACCAAAATACTTGAAATAAACTTCTGAGAATTGCAGGAATATTTTTTCTTTGTCCAACATGGGGCTAAGTACAGTATTTCTTGCAGTTACAATAGTCGTGTTGCACTCCAATGTAGAATCAGCCTTAACTATCCTGTCAGACGAAACCCTAACCGCTTCTGTGGATCAACTTGTTCCTGAAAATCGTACATTGAGTAAGAAACCGCTTTTTAAATAGAAACTATCGATGTACATTTTTGGTAAAAGAAATAACATAACTTACTTTCAGCACATCTGCTTGAACAGAGATTGGGCCGCAATAATTTTTTACAAAGTGTTGGCTGTTCAATAAATCAGACCATCACCCCATTAACGAGAAATGGTATAAGGAATACAAAGAGTCGATGGCGGTATTTCAAGGTTTATGCAGACAGCGTCTTTGGTACCAATGAGCATCATTCTGCTTTCCATACTGTTCATCTAACTGCTCACTATTAAAATTTAAATTACTTTCCTGTTTTATCAATTTAGACGAGAAAGATCAAACCCTAATTAAGAATGCGATGTACCGGTTAAGTCAAGTTATTCCATGTGTTACTTTCACTTTTCACAATAAGACTCCTTCTGGTGATTACATACATATTAAAGATGGAAGTGGTTGCTCTTCCTGGGTTGGACGTATTGGTGGACGTCAGGTATATTCAAAATAACTTTGTTTAGCACAAATACTGAATATAAATTTATATTTTGCGTTTGTATAATTTTGTCCCTAGGAGCTTCACTTGGCAAGGTATGGTTGTATGTTTGTAGGAGGTATAATGCACGAATTTATGCATGCACTTGGCTTCTATCACGAGCATGCCCGTCCTGACAGAGATAAGTATGTAACTATTCATTGGAAGAATATTACGAAAGGGATGGAAGGAAATTTTGCTAAACTGGACAGCCGCAATGTTGATACATTTGGTGTGCCGTACAATCCAAGAAGTATTATGCACTATAGACATAACGAATTTGGCATTACTAATTACACGAATTGGATGCATCCTTATCGAACAACAATTACCACCAAAGTAAATTGATTTTTTTGGTAATAGCATAATTTGCCAGTGCAAAGTATTTTAGATCCATTTTTATTTACTTTTAGGATGGTGGGATTGTGGGCCCTACTTGGGAGTTAGAGGATACGGATAAGCTATTGCTTCAGAGAATGTATAAATGTGGTGGAAATTGAAAGAATTATGAAAGTTACAGTGATTTCTAAAACCCCGATATAAGTCATTCTGAGCTATGTTGATATATTGCTTATCTTGCTTATGATTATGTTGACTAAACGTTACAACTCTTATGGACATTGATTAAACGTCAATACTAAAAATTAAATTTTGTAAGTATTAGTAGAATTTGGAAATTAAATTAATCTTTATGACTAAATTGTATGAAACTCCAAGGATATAATTAATCATGTGAAAATTCGGGTTGCGGTCTATTTTTCTATTCGAGATTTCCTACGGGCACACTTACATAGATATTTGTTCTGGCCTACTAAATCTCAGCATGTATTCGACCAACCGGTCATTATCCAGTAGCCCAATAGAATCATTATTCCCCAATATATAATTTTTATTTTCCAATTATGTGACTTTGCTACAGGCTAAATACACATTAAATTTTCATCGACATTTGAAATACCTTCTTGCCTTCTTTGAATCTGCTTGTGTAATCAATTATATTTGGCATTGTTCATGATCATGGGTGGCCTTTCACCTGTTAATTTTCATGTTTTATATAGGTAAAACTTTTTCCAAAATATTTGCATCTCAATTTGACATCTTTGCATTTTAAATGGCTCAATCCTCACGTAATAAAACTTATAAAGAGCCATCAAATAAAGTACATATTATTTCTAGTATGAATGCTCTGTAAACGCGAGCACTATGAACACAATGTTACATTGGCAAGTTATATACGTCGACATATTTTACATTTTTATCAATATCTGAATACCTCATCGTCAGTAATTGAGTATTTCCCTTCTAGTTATTGAATAGTAATTCGTGTTGATTAGTATTTACTGACTAGTGTTTTGTAAAAATGGTTACGTAATATTCGAATTATCATTTGCGTATTGTACCAGCGTCTTAAATGATTACCAATGAAAGCGTCATAATAAAAATGAACGAATGTATATATATATACATATAATGATCAAATACTGTTCTTGGTAATAATAATAATTTCCTATGACCCAATGACCAAAATTGTTGGCATATAATCAGAATCAACCTCTACGTTGGACGTCTAACGACACATGCTCTATAACGAAACATTAAACTATGCTTCCGTTATTGATCAAGAATATAAATGCATTTTTAAGGTAGATTAGATACTCCACACACTAAGCTTGTTTCAACAAACCGACCGTTTTTCTTTCTTACCATTCTTGGAATGCCAGGTATTACAAAATAATCGATTTAATTGTCCTGACCAAACACTTACTTGATGTAGTCCTTGTAGACATCTTGACAAAGAGATAATTTTGGGTTCTGAACTGATTTCCCTCATTACTCATGTACAGCCAACACTATAAATGTGCTGAACATTTCTGACTGTCAGCTGTCATTAAATGATAAGAAATTTCATTGTGCCAAAATGGCTACATTTATCTATTGAAAATTATCTATTTGTTTGATTGACATGTTACACAAAAATATCCATTAAGAGAGTGATTCGTTGGAAGTAAAAGAAAATTACAGAGTGCTACAATGAATAGATATTCATGATGAAACCATTATGTAGAAAATTTATTACATAATATAACCACAATCGATTTGGAATTGCTGCTTATTGGAAATACTCAATGCATAGATTTTCTCGGAAAATATAATTAATTTATTGAAGAAATGAGACGACGTCTCGTTTGCAAACAAGGCACACCTACATCTCATAATACCGTTGGTGGGTGTGGTGTCAGGACATTCGTAACGACGAACATGAATCATTAAATAAATTCTAAAAAGTTGGCTTATTCTTAACAGTAATTCATGTTAATATTTTTGTTGTTATTGTTGGACCGATTTGCATAAACGCTTGATTATTGTTACACACAGCGTCCCGCTAACTACCAGTACACTAGTTGTCCAGCTGTGAAGCAATATGTAGTAAATGTAAACCGTATCGATGGGAAATTAAAAAGAAATATGAGAAACAATGTCAAATACCGTGCAATCACCGGTATTGTTACTTATTTTATTTCAATTAGTAACCTGCGTGATTTCAAACGATTTCGTGCTTTTTGATTATTATCATCTAAAACAGGAGCAAGTCAGCGCCTTCCTAAAACGATATCCTCGTAGACGGGATATTCATGGACCTAAAACTACTTTTGTTACCTACATCTCATAATACCGTTGGTGGGTGTGGTGTCAGGACATTCGTAACGACGAACATTAAACATTAAATAAATTATAAAAAGGTGGCTTATTCTTAACAGTAATTCATGTTAACATTTGTGTTGTTGTTGTTGGATCCATTTGCATAAACGCTTGATTATTGTTACACACAGCGTCCCGTTAACTACCAGTACACTAGTTATCCAGCTGTGAAGCAATATGTAGTGAATGTAAACCGTATCGATGGTAAACTAAAGAGAAACAATGACAAATACCGTGCAAACATCGGTATTGTTACTTATTTTATTTCAGTTAGTAACCTGCGTAATTTCAAACGATTTCGTGCTTTTTGATTATTATCATCTAAAACAGGAGCAAGTCAGCGCCTTCCTAAAACGATATCCTCGTAGACGGGATATTCATGGACCTAAAACTACTTTTGTTATACCCAACATCATTATAGCCAATACAATTGCATTGGCTGTTAACGCCACACTTTTATCTAAGCATGATGCATCTCCTTCCCAAAAATCTAAATATGCTACCGTCTCTCCAGGACTCTACATATTCTACACATACGAAAGAACTTTACCGTATATTTGGAAAGGTTATCGTGAAAATGCTCACAACGTTGGCAAAGTTTTTCCTGTTGTGGTACAAACGGTACAAGCAGATATTCAATTTTCATACTGTGACGAGTTTCGAACGAGAAGGGAGAGTAATTGGACATTTACCGTTTTCACTAGTAGTTTTGATGTGTGGACGTGGATGTGCTTAGTGGTGGCATTAGCGTTAGTAACTGTCTTGCTTACAGGGAATCAATTTCAGAATATTTCACCGGCTTTGATGTTAGCATTTTGTACTCTTATTGGTCTTGGATTTCCCGGTGATACGTCCTCATCCCCTGCTCTTTTCATACTCTGGGCATTCACTTCAATCCTTTTAGCAAATTTCTACACCGGTTCAATAACTAGTCTCGTAATTAGTCCACCTAAACCAGACACAATCAATACAATCAGTGGACTGAGAGCAAGAAACTACACCTTGATTTATAGTGACAAAATATTACTAGACGCAATAAATACTACGGTAGCATCACATTTTTCTGCAAGACGTGTTAGCAAAAGTGCAAGCAATTATTTTTACCATGAAAACATGCTCACACTTCAATATCTTTTTAACAAGGCGAAAGTAATTCCGGACGAGGTCGAATTTGCATCTACTTTGGCAGACGGTGGAAAATTTGCTACTGTAAACAAATGGCCATTTGCTCTACTCGCCTTGGCAAAAGCAGTAAAGTATCGGAAAAGTAAACGACGCTGTTTTGTGGGAAAGGAACTTATTCCGGCTGGATCAACATATTTTGGATTTCTACCACCAGGAAATCATTTACGGCTCAGAGACCTATTTCAGCGCTTGGTTGATGCGGGCATTAGTTGCATGTGGGATAAGGAATTATTTGCTTTGGCGTTTGCCACAAGAGTGCAAGATCGTGCAAGAGTTAGAAGTCCTACAAAAATATTTTCAGGAAGAGAACGTCAAGCACTAGTGGCTGCGCTAAAGTTACAAGGAAAAGTGACAGCAATATTTAATTTGTGGATTTTATGTTTAATTATATGCATTTTTGTCCTTTTAGGAGAAATTTTGGTTCATTATTCTAAGGCATATTATTTTCCTCAGAGTAGATTAATTAACCTCAGCATATGTACCTGAGACAAGCTCAATATGCACCTACCTACATACACCTACACTAAAAAGCAAGGAAAAACAATTATTTTGTGGAATGTACTACATATATGGTGAGAATGTACTACATAAGAAATATGGTGTACTAACAGCAAAATTCATGTACACTTTTACATAAACAAAGGATAATTTATTGGAATGAGAATTACTATTTTTGTTTTTGCAACTAAGATATATGATTGAAAATCCGTTAAAATGTTTATCCTTCAGACGTGAACACTTATGTTAGAAGTCATCACATATGGATTGAAGATATGGATGGCATATGCAAAAATGCCCGTTATTAAAAAAATATTTTCTTCGGGGTTTAGCAGGTCTTAATAAAAAACAACATTTCGCGTAATAAGCAACTTAACCATGCATTTATGATGTATGGCCCTGTTGAGTGTACTAATGATTTTTTAATGTGTTTTAAGCACAATTTGCCTGTCGTGTTATTCAAAACATCATAGCATAGATAAATAGAAACTTTTATTTACAACCCGCTTTCACCCATAAATTATAATTGCTATTAAAATAAAATCGTTAACTCGTGTGTAAAAAAATAACAGTTTGTTTCTCTCATCCATTTCGCAGATGGCCTTGGTTCTTGATATTATTGATGAATATCTGCTGCTTTTAAATATTTACATGGAACTTGCAGCGTTTTAGAGTAGAGTGTCGGAGGCAGATTCACTTTTTAGATGATCCTCAGTATGTGATATGGAGGTCTCAGTAATAAAAATTTTCGGTGGTCTGTAGTCCCTCTGAAATTAATAATGATATATTTCTTTAAAAACCTCAAAATATTTTGTATTAGTTGTCGATCCATATAAATAGCTTATAAAACTGATGACATTAATTCTTTTAAAAACCTTATTTTTTGTGGACGAGAAAGCCTCTTTAAAATTTTTCTGGAAATCCTCCGACAGATATGCGTAGAGAATTGGATCAAAAGTAGTACTTATGAAGCATAAACATCCAGCCAATAGAAACCATATTTCCATCGACTTCAAGTCTTCCGGAGCAAATGACATGTGGAATTTTACCTGAAATATTAAACAAAGTGAAATATTTTACGAGTCATTTATATTTATTTTCATGCCGATGGAGCTTACCTGTATAGCCCAGTAGGGTGCCCAACTGCCAAAAAATGTTGCTGAAGCGGCAAGGACAAATTTCAATTGTCTTCCGGTGTTGGTGTTATCGCAAGTTTCTTTGTCACGTTCCACTATTCCATTTGAATGATTTGGTATTTCTGAGGCATGCGACAATCGCCGCTGCTTCAAAATTACGAGACTATTTAGAACAAAAATGACTGGGAGAGGAATCACAAATGCCAGCATAACAGAATATAGAAAGTATACACTCTGTCCTTCAATCCTTTCATTCCAGTTGGGCCAGAATACGTTACAGTGTTGCTGGAAAATGAAAATGATAAATAAGAAAATGCCTTTCCGTGAAATTTTCAAAAACTAAGCAAAAACCTTATTATCCATTTCCTTCACATTGGAATACCGGACAACCGGAATGATCAGTATGGCTATCAAAATCCAAGTTCCTGCAACCACACACTTGGTCACAGAAGACACCCGCCATTTTGATGCCTTCCCTGGCATACAGACCGCAATTAGTCTAAGACAATAATAAACCAATCATTAGTTTACCTCACTTCACTGATAATAAATGCAAGTTCTCACCTATCCACAGACAGCACCAAAATAAAGAGAGCACTTCCAATTTGATTGATCATTGTCGTTGCATAATAAGCTTTACACAGAAAGTTTCCAAATACCCAATTTCCCAACCAGGTAGTTGTCATTAGGAATGGCAAGCCAATAAGAAATACTATATGAACCACTGACAAATTGAGAACATAAGTATGTATAACGTCGTAATTCTCTTTTTTGTATCGTGAAATCATGTAGACAACAAATAAATTTCCAATTAAGCCAGTGACGAAAATCAAGGCGTCAAAAATTTGAACAAACACAAATAGCCATGATGCTGGTCCAAGCAAGGAATTTGCTTCCGTGTCGGGATCCGAAAATAATTCTCGAAGAATTTTCACGCACGGATGATAATAATCAATTTCCTGTCGATTTAATTCAAGTAGCCACTGAGTACAATTTTTATCAGTTTTGGAATCCATTATCCTAGTAGCAGATGTACGTTTTTAATATTTTTTATTGTATAAACTGAATACTTTTGTTAAAATTTTTATGAAATCTTTACCATTAAGAATATAATTTAGCTTTTAAGCAGACAAAATAAATTCACGGCAGCAGAATTTGTGATTCTCTTAAGTGGTCTAAGACGTTATGACAAATGACGTTGCTGTAATGAAAAAACTCATAATGAATAACAAATTCTGCTGTTTTTGCTGTCTCATCAATCATTACTTTACAAGCTCATAAATCACTTTGGTGTTTCAAGCTGACACCAAAGAAAAATAATTCGACATGATGGGTGTGTCTGGAAATAGTTTACATTTTTTACTTAATACTTGTGGAAAGCATGGTGAGGTTCAAGGCTGACATTGACGTGCTCTCCATCGCAAATGTTTTTTTTTCATTCATTTAACCAAGTAAGGCGAAGAATGCTCCGGTAAATATGGACAATATTGGAACTTGATACGTAGTCACAAGGGCAACCAGAAACAGATGGAATATTATGAGCCATGCTTCCACTGCGAACACAGAAGGTGATGATGACAAGTATGAAGATGCTTGTTTGTAGCTTTTCATGTGGTTTTTGGTTTGCATGAAACTGGAATTCTTTTGACAGATGTGGTTAGCAAACAGCATGACATGCATTCTCTATTTAAAGAAACATTTTTTTTCTTGCGTTACTTTATGTAAACAAATGAACGACGAACAAGATTTGTTACTTTGCTACGGCTTTAAGTACATCTCATTTCATAATCTAAATAAACATTTTTTTCATGTTTTCCACACATTATTTTAAAATTTACTATACAATTACGTCATTCAGGTCTAGCCTCCTTATTTACTTTATTTGGCAGTGAAGAATATTCGAATGGGATTAATTGCGTTAATCGTATATATATTTGAGGGGTATTCTGAGACCAATATCTTAATTTTTATATAGGAGAAATGGGTCAATGTATTGAAGCAATTATTGCCCTGATTATTACAATTTGAAAAATACTTTTTACCTTCCATCCTCCAAAGGTTCGATAAATTGTTGACTTCTTCTATGCTGCCGTTTCATTTACTACTACGCTAGTCGTCAATCTGTGCCTGTGCCAATTCCCATTCAAGTCAGCTAAAGTATGAAATAAATTATCCAGTGCCGTATGAAGCTTCACGTTTAGTGTCGTATTGTTCGGTAGTATCAATATGCCCCAAAACTTTCCATGTTTTAAGACATAGTCTCAACTTACCTCCTTATGGAAATGATAAATGTCACATGTATTATCAGGTCTTAAATGACAGATACAATATGATTCATATAAGCCATGGAATTATGCTTCCAATTTGGAAGTTCCAAATTTCAAACAAGAAAATCAGATACATAGATACGTCAAAACAGATATAGTTATTATTTTTCATTATTTTGCTAATGGAAAATTTACCTTTGTAATTCCAACTCCAAGTACTTTTTTGAGATGAGGATTAACTTATTCCGCGTTACAGTCAAGCCATTCAATATTTCTGTACATTCAGAACAGCGGTATTGCAGTACTGACTTTAAATTTCTCCCAAAAAATTATTATAAATTAAAATACCGCTGACTCTGCAAAAGGAAAATAATTTGGTTAGACAACTTCAACATAGAGACCTTTCAAAAAACCGAGGAGACAACATAAAATATTTATTGTCGCGTTTGGTAGGAAGAAAATGTCAGAACATGTCGAATAAATTCATACTCATGATATCGAGCTTCTCGTTCAGACAAATTATGACATAAATATGATCGCCAAGGCGAAAAATAAATTAATCATTCCAGGATGTTTTGTATTTTGTAAGTGTTTTCACATCACCTTTATAACTTGAGAACCGGATTTTACTTGAAGCAGATGGAACGCGTTTTATAATCATATTCTATGTTCAGGATATTTTATTGAATCGTCAGAGACGAGAGTTTCTGCTACAGCATATAAATAATTTGGTATTTACTTCCAATGTAGCAGCCTTAAATGAAAAGGCTTGAGCAGAAGCACTGCCCGGTTAGGGCCAGATACATATAATAACGCATATACAAATTCTCTGGAACGGTGTAAAATGCGACATGGAGTTTATTCACATATTATACGTTAACATGATATGGTATTAAATATCTTCATTTCACTTCACGTTCATATATATGGTAGTTCGTTTTTAATTTAGTGAGAATCACATAAGCTTGAAACAGAGAAGGTTTAATACTTCCAGGAAATTATTTTCCTTAGTTCTGTCAGATAACAGACCTGAATCGTCACAAGCGGGAATTCGGGTGTTAGATAAGTATTTAAAAATTTATTTAATGCGAGACGTAAGGCGAGATAAAATTCAAATTTAACTTTTATTTAGCTTGATGAGGATATGGTAATACATAAATTATAATTTTATACCGTAAGATCTCTTTGGATGTTAGCAAGCCATGTAAACACCCACTCATATCTCCAATATGACTATATACATACCTGGGGACGTATAATCCGAGGAAAAAATATTTTGCTTTCAATTCATGATTGGAGCTTCTATAACCAAATGCAAAATCAGAACCATCAACCATTATTGCAAAGCAGCTTCATTGGGACACATCACAAAGTTTCTCTTCAGAAATCACGGCAAGCATTTAAACAAAGCTATAGTATTTCATTTTATCTAAAATCTTAAAATGATTGTCACATCGGGCATTCTCAAGCCAGTTAGGAAACTATTTTTTTGTGCACACAATGGAGATCTTATTCCAACCGTGCCACCTCTACAACTAATTTCCAATTCATCCAACAAAACATGGCCACGATTTGAAAAGAATCCTAGATATAATATC
>JAHZMV010004071.1:0-25140 GCA_027743765.1 Coecobrya sp. COE2 | reverse complement strand
TGGAGTAATGCTAAAGCAGGACTAGCAGGACGACGTCCTCGGCTAGTAGTAGAGTAGACTTTTCTGTTTGTGAAAAGATTGCTCTTGTCTATGTCTCATCGCTCTTTCTCTCTATTCACTTCCTCGTGTTGAGAGCTGCCGGAAACTTATTCTTCGTCTGATGAGCCGCAAAGACATGTCTGTCCGGTAACAACTGTACCAAATAGTGATACTTTCTCTCTATACACTTCTATGATGATTTGGTATATATAACTGCATATATATTTGAATGTCTGTTTGCAATACACCTTTATAGTGCCCAATTATACTTACATGCATACACGTTATAATATAGAACGTTGGTTAGTAATGTAAATTCATAGAGATAAATCGTATTGTTGCGGTATTGTTACATGAAGGATGCTAATCCTATATTTCGGATGAGTCAAATACAAAGACACCACATAGTCGGATAGTATCATCGTTAACTGCGGCTACAAACACAGAAAGCAAAATAATCAGTAGAGTGGCTTTCATTTTGTACTTTCTGTTCAAGATAATTCTCCTCCCGTATCTGCTGCTCCTTTCACCGTGAAGCACATATAGACAGACCAAAGAAACGGACATATAAGCATCAGACAGGCTATACATTACTGCGTATTTTAAACCACTATTTTCTTACAAACAAATAGGACTTGGGCATGTCGTAATAAGGAAAGTTGTAATACTTCTTCGATTCTAAATTCTCAACTGCGATTTTCCGTATACAGGAAAGAAGGAAGATGAGTGAGCGCATCTCCATCCAGTACTAAGTTTGGGTTAAGAGATTCTAGCCTGTGGAAAGTTTGCAGGATGTGCAAGACTTGAACTGGTAAAAAGGGAGCATTATCTGCCGTAGTAGCGCAGAGTAGTAGTTTGGGTTGGATGTGACACTGGAAGCTCGAAACCGCACGTTCTTAGATTTTCAGCGTGAATGGAAAGCTTGTTCGGGAGGAAGTAGCAGGGAAAAGCATTACAAAGGAGGAGAGAGCTAGCCAACACGAAAACTGGGCAAAGCAGAACTTGCTCCTTCTTCTTTAAGCTAGCAGATATGCCGTGTTCTCAGTTCATTCTTGTTTGTCGACGGGTGTGGTAGTATTGTCGAGTTTTTCCTCTACAATTCTGCGCGCTCTTCCTCCACCACTGTTATTTCCAGTCGGTTGTAAGCTTTCTATCAGTTCTCAACTTTCTCCGAGTGAGTAGACTCTTTCTCTCTCCTTCTCTCTCTGCCTAAAGGGCTGCTGTTACTGCCGCTAATGTTGCTGATCACGTTGCACAACTTTTTATTTCCCTGCCTGTAGTAGTGCAGCATTTGTTAATCTACAGATGGGAACTTGCAGTGTAATTTATTCAAGTGTACGTTAATTCAGAAAGGTGTATGTGCCGGACAGTTTCTGCATAAAATCTCTGTTATCTCTCAAGAAAGTTAAGGTATGCCATATTTAAAGGAAACAAGACATTTTTCCAAGGACTTGGTTTCGTTTCACGAGCAATAAAAAGTTGTTGTTTTTTCTAACAAACCACATGCAGCTGCATAACTAAGTAGACAATTTTGTAACCGAATTTTCTCTTCCGGCTTAAGTTTTCTAACGGTGTAAAAAACCTCAGCAGTGCAGTGGAATTGTACCGTGTCCTAAGTACTTTGGTTATTTCAGGGAAAAGGGAACCACAGAAGATAGTAGAAATTTAATGGTTTAGCGTTATCGCTTATCTATACAGCCACCATTATATCATGCATACAAATTGGATGAGTGTTAGTGTATCCATAATATGAGGATGGGAGAATAATAATAATAATCTGTATAATAGTATGCTAAAAACTTCCACATCAACGGTGTATTCCAAACTCGTGCGTGCTACCAGTAAAATAACTCACGAGACCTTTATATCTCTTTTTCTGACTGTCTTTCTGAAACAAGTTTTAAACTGGCTGGGTGAGTTCGTCGTTCTCTCTTTTTCTACAGAATTCATCTCATTTCGACTTCCCCCTCTGACATACACTTGCTTATACTCCCCCTTCTCTCATCTGTTTCCTTCCTCCAATTAGTGAAAAAAAAGTTTGGATGAAGTGAAGCAAAAAAGAGTTAACAAAGTTACTAATACTTGCCACTTTGACACTTTTTCTGCACTGTTGAGTGGAACTTATTGAATTCTCTTACATGTGAACGAATGATCAATTTTATGTAATTGGCAGCAAGCAGCCAACCAGCCAAACGAACAATATCGCATAAGCATAAATTTTTCTTGGCTGCACGTCCTGCTACAGATGTACACGTAAAAACAGTCAGCTCTTCCAGCAAAATACGAAAAAGAGTGGAAAGCAATTTCATTTTTCACATCCGCCAGGATTCTCCAAGAGCATCCAGCTAAAGGTGTTTTCCTCCAACTTCCGCCATATATATTAGCAGCCACGTCAATTTCTGTCTTGCTTGCTTTTACCAGTTGGAAAGAGCAGACAGGCATAGAGAGACGGGAACATTACTCAATTTACTCTCTGTGTATGTACAACACAGAAAAACTTGCCAGTAAGATGTTAATAAACGTACGGAACATGAAAATGAATTGAGAATTTGTTCAAGTTTATCGACACAAAAATAGCAACTATATCTACAGAAAACTGACTATTTTCT
This sequence comes from Coecobrya sp. COE2, assembly GCA_027743765.1. Classification (NCBI taxonomy): domain Eukaryota; kingdom Metazoa; phylum Arthropoda; class Collembola; order Entomobryomorpha; family Entomobryidae; genus Coecobrya; species Coecobrya sp. COE2. Next base: position 22,492 of record JAHZMV010004071.1, on the reverse strand, counting down.
CTGCCTGATTTTCAATCTTCAGCCGTGGCTCGCGTATGAAACAATGTCTGTCTTGTATACACAGAAAGAGGCAGAGAGAAACTAAAACTCTTCATAGATGTTTCTTAGCCATCGAAAAGTTTCTATTAAAGGTAAATACATACTTATATCATAACAAGTTTGTATAATAGAGACGTGCATGTAGAAAAACATACATATTTTTCTCTTGTTATTTGTATACGCTCTCATTACAAATTTCTGTATCTGTATCAGCAGTAAACACAAAAGTTAGTAGTCAGAGTAGAGCAGTTGGAAGGAAAGCATTTTGTGAACTACTTGGATTGCTATCTCTCTACACTTCATGACTACTTTCACTGTTCCGGTTATTTCACCGCGTGGAACTTTTTTTATCGTGTATGAAACTATACTTGCGTACTTAGGTCTGTCGTACCATGATATGCTTGTGTGTACGCAGTAATTTATTCTCTTTCAAATTAATGAAAAGCACTGTTGATGCTGTGATGTTGTTATTGTAAATTATTCACATTGAGACTAGCCATCAGTGTCGCCGTTGGACTGTGGTAGACCATTTCTTCATCGTCACCGCACAATATATGTACATACAAGCATATTTCCTTTATCAGCACAATTTAGTGTAAATGTTAATACAGAGTGAAGGGTAACATTAGTTATATTTCTGCGTCTACAAAATACTGATAAGTAAGTCAAGTAAGTTGGTAAACACTATACAGTAATAAAAAGTGAAGTGCGGTTTGAGGTCTCTGTTCTTGTCGGCTCCTGTCTAACTATACAAACGAATGTACATGCATTGAAAAGCATACAAAAACGAAATAGGACAAAACTTAACCGGTTTCAACTTTCTCTGGAGTTTGGATCCCGTTTGGGCTTGTCAGGAGAGTGCCTACTGTACTAACTTTTTCAGCTTTCTCTCATTCCCCACGCGTGTATATTCTATTCACGTATAAAGCCCGCATATATCACACAACTACCAGCAGTATATATTTGTAATATACGCAATATACCTACTCCATGTTCATGTTCACTGACCCGAGATGATGGGGTGAGGAGCCTGATATGGAGGAGGGTATGGGACAGTCAGCCTCACCAATTCCAACCACTGCTGACTGGCCTCCTCCAGTAGATATACAAGAGCATTATACAAAGATGAGACTCTTTACGGCAATTCAGCTTGCTCCCTTTTTTATAGTTCATCTCAGAATTTTCGGTCCCTGTCTGCTCTTTACTTGCTGCAGTTGATGTAGCCTCTAACAGTTCTGCTTTCATCCTACTTATATAAAAATAGAACTATTATTGCATAAACCGAACTTGCATAATATGTTAATAATGGATATACGCAGTAATGAAGATGATGTAATGACAAATAATCTACTTGAGCTCTAATATCAACATATATTCAAAATGCAATAACACTAATACATAATGTATATTATGGTAATTCACTGCAATCTAGTAAGTATTATTATAACATTATTAGCTGTTGCTGGAATTTTCATACATTTACTAAAAAACGCCATTGTATATAGACGTAAATAGAAAAGGGAAAGCAGAGAAAATTCTCTGGCCTTATGGGATTGAGTTGTCCTTCTACGACTACTTGAACGCGTCTCACAAATGCCTTCAACTTTTCAGCCATTTGAAATCATTTGCATCTCCCTTTGAAGTTTACAGTGAAAAGTCTATTTCCTCTTTGGGAATAAATTTTTCATGCGACCGTAGGTACTCACTCTGCTCTGTCACTTGCCTGTTTGCATTTTTAATGCTTTGGAATAAAAAATAACACAAAAAAGTGTCATGTCACGATGATAACTTTTTTCCGCTTCCACTGCTGTAGAATAAGTGTATACACTTATATATTGTGTCGCTTTGAAGCTTTGTAACATCAATTTAAACTTTCTCTATTCCTCCATCATCTTATGCAATCCTATCCATAAATATGCATACATACCTAATATAATATACATATATTAAACTTTATATGTTTGATGATCACTTGACGAAAGTAACACTTCTCGTTCACATATTACTTGTGCACAAATAGGCAATGCATAATATTATGTATGTACACGCGCGCACAAATATCATGTATAACACATTACATCACGTATTTACAATCATGCACTTGGTCTACTTGGTTTTTGCTCCTTTCTTGTGAATATTTTAAATGAATATACGCAATACCGTCACTCATTGTACTGAAATACAATGTGGAGATTTTTCTCTTCTTTTTATAAAAATTTGATGTGGTACAGTGCATTATGTGCATTTTTTCTTATTTTGGACTTTATTTTTGCAGCATATCTAAAAGAACCGGAACTTTTGTTGAACGTACACATGGAAAGCAATTTATAAATATATTCAGTAACGTTAACTTGTAGATACCATTTGTAATATTGTACGCCTTCTTTATACCTACTAATACTTGCCACGGGAAATACAAAAGGAGCCGACTACTGACTTTATTTTTTCTCCCTTAGGATCGTCAAGAGTTTAGCTCGAATTTTTTCCCTCTTTTCATTGAGTTCTTTTTCTTGAATACATTAGCTAAATATTCAAAATTGTTTGAAAGAGTTGTAATCTAGCTAATTTAAGAAGATATCCATTTGATTCAGAGGGGGGATTGTGTAAATATTACAAGGCCCAAAAAATTTACATATAATTTATTTTGTTCTGAAAATTTCAATGTTTCATGAATACATGGCTCAGACTAGAGACATGAGTTTCGAGAGAGAAAAATGTGAGCTTCCGGTTGTAACTTTCTAGTTAAATAAAAAAGTTCATAAAATGTCATTTATTGGGTTCTTCGTCGTGCCATTGAACACGCTTGTGTATCCGTCGATCGGTTGAGAATGGAGTCATTACGAGCAAAACTTTATACCGGAATTTGAATCTCTACACAAATAAAATTACAAATTTATAAACTCTGAAACATCGTGTTTTCAATGTATATTCAATTCAATTTATGTCAAATTTGATGTATGTACATCCATCAGTGCCGGGAAATGGCAATGAATATCATGAAAAAAGACAAGGATATCAACACACTCAAACAATTTCTACGTTTTGTTTTCATTGAGCGAGTAGTTACTGTTAGGAAGAAGTCAGCTTTCTTTTTTATTTTACCATTTTCCGGCCTTCATCTCACTTGTTCTTTTTAAATTCATGCACTTGTTCAACTTCCTGTGCTAAACTAGCTGTAAAGCATGGGATGCTCAGTGCCTGGCATACTTTCACTCATCCCTGTATACTAACTCCACCATCACATGCGCTTCATATGGTGTGGATGGTTCAACATGTTAGTATTTAACGGAAGGTTTTGAAACATACGCATATCCTACAAGTCGAGATACTTGCAGACATGGAGTCTACACATCTCTGTACAACGGACTAATGGTGCAAAATATTATGCCTTACTTTATTATGTACATTATACTATATTGTTACAGAGTTGTACGTACATTTTAAATGTTTCCCCTTAGAGTGCATATTAAATGATAGTGAAATATCGTACAACAGAGAGTACACATCTTCACAAACTGCATACATACATAACTCATTTCGCTCTTACTCACTACAGCTGTTTCATTTTTCAAGAATAATTTGAATTTTTCCCCAAGCCATGTGCCTTTAAGCGACTCAGCATAATAATGCAATATGCATATGGATTTGAGAATAGAAAATGTGTGCGTCCAAAAGTATATATCCTAACCATTTTCAACATCATATTCTTATCAACTTATATCTCTTTGAGTATTTTATAGTCCTACTTATTGTTTGAACGTCTGCAGTAAAAAGTTGGTCGACCGGAACCCAAAGACATTTGAATGTATGCATGTACCTTACTAAAACGGTTTAAAGTATGAAATGATCCTTTAGTGGATTGGTGATGATAGTATAAGCATATGTAGCGACAGTTGAATGTGGGATGAAGAAAAGAAAATACTGGGGGAAGAAAGGAAAACGCAGGCATTCATTCAATATAACATTGAAATAATAACAATGTCATATTTTAGAATGTCTCTTGCCCCTTTCACCACACCATCATCATTTGAAAAGAATTACACGACGCAACATGACGCAGTCGCATATCGTCCTTGTCCCACGAAGTGACTTTTTCTCTTAGGGAATCCATATATATAATCTGGACCGTATTTTATGCTTTATTCATAGCTTCCTCGTCTTCAGAATTTTGGTACTTTTTGCATATAGTATACCAAGAGGATAAAGTATGATTTGATTTAAAATGTAAAAATGTATATATACACCCACATCTCAAATGCCTGTTTCTGTTCATACGCATGCATGCTTTTGCTGCGATTTGTAATGTTGCTGTTGCATAGGTTGACAGAAATTCAACTCGTGGAGAAAGTAATATTCTCTTTCTCCATTTATCCCATGCATGCCGGAAAACGCATTTTTCCTTTTTCTCTCTTTTTGCTGTTATTTTCTACTGCCAAGCTGAAGTGGGATCGTGACAATGCGTGATGATGAATGATTATTTTAAGGCAACAACAAGAGAACAGGACTCACCCACGAACTTACTGTCATTTTCAAGAATCAGTGCATTTTGAACTTGCTCAATGCTTTTGAAATGTCATTCATGATAAATATAGGAACATAATGTTTTGGCCTTTTCATGCAGATTATTTTTGGTTGTGAAACGATTACGAAACCAATGCCAATATGAATAATGTATTTCGCTTTACTTTATATTCTTCAAATATCACGAGTAGAACACCAAAACTAGTGCTTGCATACTTGGTGGACATTATAAGTAATATAATTATAATTTTAACTGTCGCTGATGAGCGTAACATAACTTTTGTTCGTCCAATTTTGTGCTGAAATGAATGCAGATTTTCGTACCACTTTAGCAAGTCTTAAACACTCATACTAGTCAACCATTTGTGAAACTCTGTAGTATCAAGTTTCATGTTCAAGAAAAAGGAGAGAGATGGTTGTTAGTTCTTAAGTTATCTAACGAGAGGCTTCGCTTTCATAAAGCGAGTTGTTATTCAACACTTTCCCAGAAGTAGGGGAACGTGAGAGATTATATATGAATTATGCTCATTGTACTTGAAAAAGTCGTACAAAAATTTTCTCCACTGACAAAATGCAGTGGGAGTGAAATGCCATGTTCATACAAGCCAGTAAATGATAGAAATCGCATAACCAAATACAAAACAGTTTCTGTGTGAAAATTATCTAATAATAACATGCTTCTGTTGATGATGTTTTGTTCGCTGTATAGTTTTCTGAAGTTTTTGCAAGTCGGATTTAGTTTCGTTCGATAATTCTATATTATGTTGATACAGAAATAGTTTTGTACATTTATGCAAGCTAAGCAGAAGCAGCGATTCATATAACATTTCATATTATGTAATCTCAAAAATTAATAAATTGGTAAAGAATTTAGATTAGCTACCGGTAACATTCCACTGTGCAGACAGCTTATGGGATATTTATGCATGTCTGTCTGTTATGTATCTTAAAAATCAAGACACAGAATCATATTGTTAGACCTATGTAAACATATATTGTGTACATTTACATGTATGCACCTCAAGATTTATTAATTCTTACCTACCTACCTACCTATCCTACCAATCCTAAGTAGCAGTTTGAACGTGGAGTACGGATCCAGGAAGCGCAATAAACCAAGGTAGGGACGTCAGGTAGGATGGAGTTTGTACGAGAATCATTGAAATAGGCGAAGAGATTTATTGTGGTTGCCATTTACCGTAATACATTATGAAGATGTTCATTTGCATAATATTATACATTTCCTCATTATTTTAAGTATCTTCCGGTACTTTTTGGAGGAATTACAGCCTAGGATTTCACGTCTAGTTGATGAATGAAAGTTCATTTTATGCCTACCAGTACGAAATTCTACGATTTGAACATTCGACCAGCATGAACTTTTCCTCACTTCCAGCAGGTCTTCTCTGAATTTTACATTTTGCGTTCGCGTATGTAAACACTCAGTTTACAAGTAATACAATATACACTTTAATGACATAACTGATATTTAAATATTTGTACATGTGTTACATGTGAGTTTGTATTGAATAAGCGAGTTAATACAAATTTTATACGTTATGCAATAGTTGTTTACTTTTTTACTCCAGCCCTTTATCCTAAGTACGGATAATAAAAAGCTGAGCAAGCAAAATGAAAATGTTCCATTATACTACTTTGTTTTGTGCTTTATTGTGTACCTACTCATACTTCATATTATCATGCCTTCTTTGTTTGCTTTCCGTGATATACTTTGTCATCACTTAGTAGTCTGTTGCTGTCCTTTTTCTTTTCCATTTCATTCCTTTAGGTTGCCCCCATTGCACTTTCTTCTTTTCTTCCTGCTGCTGGTGTCGCTATCCGTGATTATTAGTAACTTTCACTTGCGAAATGTGTACTTAACAGAGGCTCAACTAACAAAGAATACAGCAAATGTGGTATTACACACTCTCGGTCCTTATGTTCGTCTGACCTACATCTGCCAAATAAAAAGGATTCCCGCTTGGCTGATTTCACAGTAATTGCATTCATATAAGAGTAACACGAGAAGTGGTGGACTCGCCGTATAATTTTTGAGCTGTATAAAATAAGCTGTAGTGTCGCATGCAGAGCCCAGAGCCGAGTCCGTTCTACTACTACTATATATTTAGATATGGTGATTTCTGAAACGATATTCTTTGACTGTTGTGACTCTTTTGGGTACGTTGAACAGGCCAGACGGAGGGTTACGGTAGGGTAGTCAAGTTGTTACTGCATAAAATTTAACTGAGTTGTCTTTTTCAGACATCACACTTTGACATAATGGCCTTCTATATGGATACTTAAAACAGGCTATTGAGCATTGTTAGCGTTATGTATTTGTACTACGAGTACCTGGATGGGTATAATGTATGTAATGTTATATAGTAGTCCTGTATAGTAAAGTGCAGTAGGATGCTAAAAGTGATATGGTTCTAAACGCTTCTTTTAGTTTTCACCAAAAAGTTTCACAAAGTTAGTATCTGCGAATGGGTAGGGAGTAGAGACATTGGTGGAATGAGAGGAAGCATATATTTTACATGTGGAGATACGGCTGCCTTGCTTCATCAGTTTCAATTCGCTGCTCCAACAGGAGTTTAAGTAATATGGCCGTTTGAAAATGATCTCTCAAGAGAGGTACCCTTAACTTCCTTTCTCTTTCTGTTTTTTGTAAGCATAACAGCAGTAATAAGGTACTGTTTCGTGGAGAAACTGTTCAGCAGGAAAAAAGTGTACATATATAAGGTTCAATCTAAACAAAATTGATTCTAATGTCGACATTATTTGTGTTTTTAGTGAAGATTGATAAAGTTTTCCGGCATTTGAAGGCGAATGAAACAAATGATTTTAGAGGTAGTACCCAACTAATACAAGGATCTCCTTACACATCACATAAGTTTGGTAATATATAGCAAGAGTCGTTTGGCGTTGTAAATCCATAAGTATTTTGTAGCGCAATGCTCTTTTTGGCACAGTGTGGGTAAACGTGCTAGAAAGTAGGTGAACAGCTACTAAAAAGATAAAGGGTACATAGTGGACGATGGATGTTTCATGGTTCCATCTTCCTGTACTAAATCCTTTCTCCGGTACTTTCTTCCTCCCTTCCTGGGTTATCTATTTCCCTTTCTGCAACGGAGAAGGAAAAAGTCAATATAAAATTGGATTCTTGAAACAAGAAGCTGCTAATTCACAGAGTCCTAAAAAGGAAGGCATCTGGACAGGAAATGTTTATTCGGCCATAAATTATAAAATCCTAGTAGAATATACGTTTAGTAGTGGTGCAAGTATGTTGGTGTAAAATATATGTCTTATCTGTAATGTCTTAGGATAAATTTTTCATCAAAAAGTTATTTATGAGAGACTTTTGTTTTGAATTAGGTGTTATTGGGTTTTCCGCGAAAGCAGTATAACTTGCAGTTTCAACGGTGTTGTTAGAGAGGAAATATAATAATAATACACCTATCTTCTTATTCCGTTTCAAGTTTGAAACTTTTCTGATACACTGTAGACAGCCCTCTATGACTATCTTGCTATTAAACTTTTTTCTTTAAAGTCACGAAAAGTGATCTATATTGCAAATGGTAGGATAGTCACGTATATTACATCAAAATACATTGAAATTTGAAGAATTTCTCATTACATCTAGTTTAGCCAAAGATTGACAAAGTTTCTGTGTATGTATATGCTGCTTCACTATTTATAGAAGAAACTAATCATTTCTTAATGCATCACTCTTGTAAAAAGACTGCAAAATCTGTGCTTATACTCTAGTAATAGGGCAATTGCTGTGGAGAGTAGAGATATTGATTACTTGGCTAATTAGTTCATGATACAAAGTTATATCAATTTATTTTGTAAAATAAAACGGTTCAAACATGTGAAATTAAATTTTCCTCGACATAATTAGACGGGTTGTCTCCAAGAATAAGCTGAAATGCACAAAGGAGTAGAAAGTCACGCTCTGATAAACACTTAAATGAAAATTACTCTGGAAATACTTAAGTGATCATTCAATGGCACAAGCAATGTGTAACATATATTTCATTGTGAACAACGGCGTGATATAGAGAGTGCGTGCGTGTCGTGTCTGTCGCCTGTTTTTGTAAAGATAGCTACTGCATTCTTCCCAATAGCCCTTCCCACCCAACTGTTAGTGGCTCAAGTATCAAATCCAAAAGTCAACGCATAATCTCCGGATAAAATAAAGAGGAAAAGCTAAAGCTCAATCGTTCTTTTCTCCTTGCCTTCGGCTTCCCCTTCTACCTATAGATGCATATATACTATTTAAGTTTAATGTGTATGATACCAGCCATATATTCCCAAAGTATTTGATATTTTGCTCACACCACAGGAATATATTTTATTCCGAAAATGTATAAGGCAGAAACACTGTGGTAGGTTGTTGCATGATGAAGGTGAAAGTCTATAGAAAGTACACTAGCGAAAATAGCGAAGAGGGAAACAACTGCTGCTGGGCGAAGCTTATCTGCCATATTATTACAGCAAATCTCAAGAAACTATTTACTTCTTCCATTCTCCTTATTCCTGCCCTTCTTCATCTTTCTTATGTCCTTTAGAGACACCACCACGTGTAACATTAGTAGCTTCTGGATACAAAAACGAAAAAGTCATCACCCACCGTCTTCCTTTTCAGCTTTCTTTTCATATATGACCTTAATATGCCACGTTTCTACATTATCTTACCACATTCTCGTTCCTTAAACTCGTAACAAAAAGTACTACTGGGTACTCCAGTGGACTACTGCACGGTCATAGGATTGGATATACCTTTCTACTTTCACCAGTGTTGTGTATGCGGCACATGGAGAGTTCCGTTACGTTTCACTCACCAAAGTTGAAGTCACACCGTCTTTCAGAATTACCGTTTCACATGTACTTGCGTATTTTCATACCTTATATAACGTACATTTTCTCTCAGAGTTTCTGATGTGCGACAATATACTAGAGTAATCCAAAAGTGCAATAATATTACATTATTAGTTTGTCTCCCGCCTCATGTCTCCACCAAGTAGTTGCTCGTTCTTTTTTTCCGAGAAATTGGTGTGCCATCATCGTTTTGAGAAAAAGCTACCGAAAAGCCGAGAAGAGAAACCGAGTTGTGCAAAATAGTTATGGAGGTATGTATTCTAAACGTATAGAGTCATTCTAGAGTTTTTGGTGATGAAGTGAATGAGATGTCGTGTTGTCGAGATAGCTGTCGTGTTAACGGCTGAAACTGCTCCAAAACTGTCGCTGGACTTATAAAGTGGTAGTGTGTTGTTTCACCTTCAAGAGTACCAGTTTCATCTGCTCCTACCACCGCCTACCAATAACAACAAAACTTTCTGAAGAGCTCTCTCGTGTTATATATGCTCCAGAAACGTGTTAGTTTTAGTAGCTACCCCAGAAACCTTTTAGAATAACAGAAAAGCAGGATGATCCGTTGCACCAATTTACTATCCGTATATACATAATAAAGGCCTTCACATATTTTTATGTTGATATCGCCGTTCGTATCTGGTTTTATAAAATACATAATACGCTGATAAATATGTTTATAGAAAGTTTGTATATAAAACAAAAAAGAGTAGTTTGAACAGTTTATTTTACAAAAACGAATTAGGTCGAATGACATTTAACATGAAATAAACATGAGTACGAGCAAAACTAGGTATGTACATATATGAGATTTGTAACTTTTAACAAAAGAGAGGATCCTGCCAATCGGACCCAAAAGCAAAAGTAAAAGATATAGCCATATCGTAAGCATGTATACTGATGTATATATTAGTTTAATTAAGGTGTTAAAAAAGCACGATCATCAGAACGGCCAATGAAAGGAGTAAAAGAAGTTAGTGAAGTAAACTTATGGTAGGAGAACCGTCGTAAAATCAAAGCTAGATTCCCTAGTTAATCTCATTACTCGTTGACAGGATTCACTAGAGTTTCATTTTGTTTCACTTGTGTCTTCCCTCTTTATTATTATTTCGCCGGATCATATAGCCTTCTTCCCGTAATGTTTTCACAACATCAAGCGGAAAGAATGAACAGCTAAGATAGATGAAATGGAAGTGGTGCTAAAACAGTGTTATGCGCACATGCACCCCAAAATATAGCAATAGCGGTAAATGTATGACAGGGATGCGCCATTAAAGTGTAGTTTGGCCTGGTGCAGTGTGCTATTACCAAATTCTCTGTTAGAATCACATAAAGTAATTCAGCCTTGTGCACATACACGACTCTAGTGACAATGAAATGTATAAAAAGAGTGTTTTTCCTCTCGCCAAGTTGATGATGTTTTTTACCGAGTTTGCTGTGCCATATAAAGTACTTATTGATATTTATATCCATAATATAGTATACGTACGTGTACATTATGTCATGTTTGTGCAGTAAGCAAAGGGAAAGGATGAGCCTTTTTAGCTCGTCATTATCATCAGTGGAACACACGTACCCATGAATAGCTCCTGAAGCTTCATTGCCTTTTTGCTTTGTAACTCTACTGAAGTTTTAGAGAAAGCAGAAAAGGATAAAACGAACGGGAAGGAGACTATTACTCGATTATATTCCGCTTACAAAGGACAAACTAGTGAAAAAAAGATATTATGACTCTAGAATAAAGAAAAGGTTGCCACTGTTCACTGACATTCATTTACTGCGTGTTTTGTAGTATACTTCCGTATTTTAATAATGACGAGGATAAGGATAGGATATGCAGTACATAACACATAGCATTACCACCACCGTAGTGTAGAATAGGAGTCGCGTAGGAGGTGCGTGCTATTTATGTTGATGGCATCATAAAGTACTTTCTCAGTGTACTTTAATTTTTGCTCTTTTTGCTTCGCTGAACACATTTCATGCGCAGCCTTTTTAAGTGAGGAAAAGCAATAACGCTTTCTTTTACTGTTGCTTTGATATTTAACGCAAATCCAAATTTACACTGACGTCAGTTAGTCTAACGAGTAGCAAAATTCAAATAAAATGTCATCTTTACATAATACCGTTTTGAACCAAATATTTATATGTTACACTTTTGTTAATATGAGCTCTTTCGTTAATAATAAAATATTAGTATACATGTGTACGTCTAGACTTGAACACTCATGCCTTTAAAAAATTGTGTTATGTGTTAATTCGTTTTATGTAATTTAACTTTTAGTCTTTTGCCGAACCAAGTTGAACACGTGTAATTGATTTGAGAATATATGACATAATATGACATATACATACATACATGCTTATAATTGAACAACCTATAGCTATAATGTTATGTCACGAGTGGGTAATGTTTGTGAGGATGTCTTATTAGAATACACAGAGCTATTCCATTTGTTTGTACTAAAGGATACTTTAGGATTTATACCATTTAGTACAAATAAATATGAGAGTTGTAAAAGGGGAAACGGATTAAATTCCAACCAAGAATTGCAACAATTCATGTGGCAAAGTTTGGACTATGTGATTGTGATAGTACTTTTATGTAAATACTCGTGTGTTCGACAACACAAACTGTAGAATATGCCTGGAAAGATGTAAAACACTTGAACATAAGAAGCCTCAGCGCAAAACTATTTACATATAAATTTCTGAATGGGACTAGACTACCCTTTCATTATCTGATCTAGATTATATGAGAGAGCGAAAGGTTAAAAGCGGATAAAATGAGTTTGTTTACTCAAGAACGTAAAGTTGAACTTTAATTCTAAAGTGTCTGAAATTTAATTCTTTTGCTCTCTTTGGAGTAATTACAAGTTACTTATGCAAGGTTAGAAGGGATACGCACGCATTCCACATAAATACTCGACGTGGGCGTAGAAAATGTTATGTAGAATAAGTAAGTGCAAACTGTTAGTATTTTATTGCTAGGATAGCAGCAGCAGTAACCCCCAAAGTGTCCACTTTTGTTTTACATAAATGCACATAAACATGCAACGTGCAGAAATTTGTCTGTTAAAATGCTACGATATTGTGATCGTCATATTCGTGAAACGAGGGAAAGATAGTGTGGACAGAGGATAAAATAGTGTGTAATGCGTTAATAACATTTCGTTTATATACACATTGCTTTCTCCTTTGAACATTTTCAGCAGCTGATTCCTCCAGTTTATCTCATATTTTATGAGCGTTTTACAAACATGCCCATACTCCAAATCTCGACACAACAAAACGAAAAGTATACACACACAATTCCGGCGTTATGTCCAGTGGACAGTGATAGCGAACGGAATGAATGGAGGAAGCATATGAAAAACAATATTTTATATCCAAGCTTTTATCATCCATCTCCCATTTTTATACCCGATTTTCTCTAAAAGATGAATTGTTACTGGGGTAGCTGTGCTTTATGTAGTTTTATAGGCGAGCTGGAGAAAGACATATATGTTCCCTTCTTTTTGAATGGAGGTAATACCGAGCACAATCCCGTGGGTCAGTGAACCGAGTTCCTTTTCGCACCAAAACTGTGTGTACCTACACAGACATTATTCTTTGACTATGATTGTGATACACACAAACGAAGTGAAAAGCTCTTACATTGCATTGCATACATGCCAACATGTATCACTTTTTTAACCACGCTTACGCACGGATCTCATCTCGTTTCTTCCTCGTTTGCTCGTCGATGTTGCATTCTACATGACTTGAACAGGCTGAATGAAGAATGAGTAAATGAATAGAGAATATGTCTCAAGGGCCACAACGGCACACCACAGCTGGTGTGTGTGTGGGTCCACCACCACTTTTCCTGGTTGAGTCGATGACGCTTTCTGTATTTTATATTGGTGTATAATACCTTATGTAGCACCCCGCTCATGTGTGTGCACGCTGCTGCATATCTGATAAAAAACCATGCATGTATGGTAACGAGCAGCGGGAACATGAGCAATGGTTGACTTTCCTTTTTAGCAGAATGAATAATGTTCAATATTTGAGATGTTCAATGTAGCAAAAAGTCGAGCAATCCATATAACATCCCCTGTACAATGGTGCGTGTTGGTATTTACATATTTTCACTGTTGTTCATTGCCAGTTCCACTCTTCTGAAAGTAAACATTTTTTCTTGTTTCTTCTCACGTGAACAAAAGAGGAAGAAGATAGTAGACGTGGAGGCATTCATTGTCCCTTTCTCCCTCTCTCCAGGTCTCTGTTTCACACTCAAATACCTAAACTATTTGTTTCCTTATTTTGTTCGTTTTTAGTATTCTTTTCTGTTTGAGAGGCAATATACACAGAAAAGTTACAATAACTGTATATGTATGCAATAAATGTATGCCATTATTTCCCTAACGGAGAGTGCACTCCATATCGGCTCAACTACCGGGTACTTTACGTTGTAAGGTAGAAAAAGCATTGCATTAAGTTCTCTTCCTATCCTTGAACCACTCTGTAACGAGTCAACAAGAAATGCTCTCTCTTTAGTTACTCCCTCTATTTCTTAATGGCTTTTCGCCATTAGCACATCTGATAAGCAGATGGAGAGAAAGTGGTTGCTTTAGGAAGAAAGAAACGGTAGCGTCGTCGTCACCGTCATTGTGCACAGGGAAAAAACGAGTTAAAAACCTTTTTCTCATAACATCAAGAAGAAATGGTGGGACCAAACCCATTACGTGTTGATATGACATATCCACCTAGCTCATTTGATATTTTGATACGGACTTCCTGCAGTAAAGGCTGTTGTGATGATGATGGTGGTGGTGGCAGAGTGGAAGTAACTGTTTGGCTTGTGTATAGGAATTCACAGTTGTTTGTTGATATTCTTTTGGAATAAAAAATTCTCAAGCGGATCGATCAACTTTTTTACTCTGCTTTTCTTTTCTTTTGCTAGTTTTCTTGTGTCCTGGTCCTATTTCTTGTCGCTTCGATATTCCTTTTCTGGTTTTTGTTGTGTGTCTACGTAGTAAACTGAAAGCAAACTGGATATAGTGTGGTGGTAGGAAGTCGCAGGAAGGAGATTCTGGTAAATTTATTTATTCAATTGAAGTCCAACCAAAGAAGGAATGAAGAAAAACAGAATTTACTGAGACAGAAATGTAAACATTATATATCAACTCCTTGTGCACCCTGCATTTATAGGTGTTTGTTCCAACAGTACAAATTCTTACAGACAACTTGTTTATTGTATTTGTGTGTACAAATAGCAATACTGCACAGGACTACCAAAAAGAAAAAAAAAACTTGTTTACACGGATGCTGAATAATGTAGGCCAAAAATCTTGTGTAAATACTAAGAAAATTGGAAAAGTAGCAATATATCCAGAAATGTCAATACGGGGAAAATGCTGGCAAGTTTTATAAAAGAAGTACACGGAATATTATGGTACATTGACTGATTACGGTATATGTTTGCGAGACGAATGAAGGCTTTCCATATTTGAGATTGTGAAAGGATATTTTATACATTCTGTTTTAGTTGTGAAATATACGCTCTTATTTTTACTTTTTGTGTGTAAGATTTTGATTTAAAATATGACTTCTTTTGGCTTACATTTCCTCCTTCCAAAGTTATTCTTCTGTTAGCATAATAACTGGGACAGTTTTGTTAGCATCTATTGAAATTGAAGTTGAATATGTGCACTGATTTGAGCGTTTTTACTCCAAAGTCGTATTGATTTCTCCATTTGACTTTCTCCGTATTTCTCATTTTGCGTTTTACCTACCCAAGTTGCGGATAAAGGTACTTTATCAACTCACCAATATTTGTATTGGATATCGGAATATGAGCTTACATATTTCTTGGCAATATATGTCATTTTACCTAAGATATTATAATAGCCACCGTAACTTTCGATACAAGGAATATTTATAGAATAAATTACATTTTTCTTATAAAGTCATACGTATATGTATTTCTTTTCTTTTTACTAGTTGGGATCATAATAAATAAACATGCGCTTATGTGTTTATGCTTCTATTATGTATCATGTTTCTAGACTCACCTAAAAACAAGAACGAATGACAATTTACAGTGGAAAAACATTTCACTAGAAAGGAACACACCCATTCCCAGCTCAGCTAGGTATAGCTCACAGTGTGATGCTGTGTATGCTAATGAAGACATTAAGGAAAGGAGCTTTTGAAAATGATGTTGCTTGTTGGCTGGTGCACAAGCTCACCTGCTACAGTGAAATGTTTGTTGTATGTAATATGTAATGTGAAAAGTTGCTCCAAACTACACATAAAAAGGAGGAAATTTACATAACAAAATATAATGATATGCCAAGATGATGATGACACCTTTTCAATTCCAAGAAATTTGCCTTAAAAGGCTAAGGAACTGTAAATGTGACACAGAGTTTACCCTGAGACCCTGTCTATTTTTATTGTTAGAAGAGAACCAGACAATTTTCTTTTAAAACCCTTGCAAGCTACAAACGCTCATCTTATGTGCACAGCGCGTTCCTTCTAAAAAGAGAGCAGCAGCGTTAAAAGAGAATAAGCATAAGGGAGACTGCCTTTTTAAGGAAAGGTAGGGTAACCATGCATGGAAGCGTGCATAAATAGTCAAAGTGTTCATGGTAGCGACTCTCGAGATACGTTGACATTTTCGCTTCAATTTAGGCCAACCCTACCGCACCACTACATACATTTAAAATTTGACTCTCTTCATCTATATGTAAGTTTTTAGATTTAAGGGTACAGTTTTATATTCGAAGGTTGTTAGATGCCTTATTATAACTTTTGTATTGAGCACCTTCCATATTTTTGTTACCCGGACCAGCGACTCATGAAGGGTACAAGTGCTTTTATGTTAATTCATGCATTCTTAGTTGCAATATGGTTTTCCTTTTAGAATTCATCCTTTGTGGAAACCAAATGTGCACCCACCCAACCAACAAAAGCGAAGACTTTTTCTGCAGTGGAATCTCATAAAAAGTTTCTGGCTACTGTACAGACTCTTTTCACTGATCTGAATGACTGACTCGATTTTTTTATCCTCGAGGTACTTGCTTTCTACCATCTCATCTTTAGGACACCAGTGTTGTGCAAGAAATACAATGCATGATGATCATCATCGTTTGACCGAATCTCTGAGTGGCTGCTTTCACTTTGAATACAACATATTACACAAAGTTGAAGTTGGCTGACAGGCAGACATGCCACGTAATGCTGATGCTTAGTTTTGTACGCTGTCGGCGTACATGTCAGTATCTTATTTTTTAAATTATGTCGAAAAAAGTTACCGTCTCAGAGTTTTCGTGTATAACAGGAGCAGAAATTGTTAGTCTGTGTATCATATACTACAAAAATATTTATTCTGCAAGTGGAATCTTCATTTCCTAGTCTAATCATTGTTTCAGGAATACGTGAATTGACCGCATTGTCATCCTTTCAGATCAAAAAAGAAAGTTAAGGTACTTTTCCTAGCCTGCGGAATAGATTGTAATGGTGGATTCATGGGGAATGCAAAGTTATGCAAGTAGGCATATAATAGTGATGAAATATAAGAACTGTATATGTTTATCTTCTATCCACTTCCGCATTTTATTATTCTATACGTAACTATTTTGAATATTTAGTGATAAGTTGGGAACATTGGCTCTGATTGGGTTTACTTTACAGAGGAAAAGAATGAAGTTACAAGTTATTGAAACTATAGTTTACATTGCACAGTATAATGTTAGGAATAAACTTGAATTCAGACTTGAAATATATACTACAATGATGTTGTTATACATTCTCTCGCTTATCCCTTTTACGTTGCTGCTGAAATGGCCATACTCGTAATGGATACTGTACGATAGAAAGGATCAGCGCAACAAGAAAAATGTCCAAACTCTATTCTATCATCTCATAAAACTGTCATTGTTAAGTAAAAGCGAGGAAAACTGAGGTTTCTTTTTAAAAACATTTTGCTTCCCTGCTTGCCGTTTTCTCGAAGAAAAAAAAATGTTTACGCTTACGCACACGCATAAAATTTAACTTCATGCATACTTGAATATATTTTTTGCAAGAAGGAAAGGAAAAACTTGAGATGAAATGTGAAGCACATTTCTTTACGAAGCATGAATAAGGCTTAAAGCGTAATGCATTCTGTAGCTGTATACATCATGTGTATGCTTATATGTACATACATCAATGTCAAGCCTATATGGTGCTTTTAAATGGTGTGTGCTTAAGTTTATGAATGCATGCTTTGTGTTGCCTTGATAAGTGAGGACAGCTCCTTTTGTTTTGTTATTGTGAGTAGGAAGAGCGTGCGGTTATTGATGTCTAGAAAAGACAGCAGAGTCATCCCCTATCATGTTTCGAGAAGATGAAGTTGTTATTTTAAAAAGTGATGCGGGATGTATTTCATGCCTCTCAGCTTGCTTTCTCTAGTTAGTTAGTATACAAAATAAATATGAGGGGGAATATATTATACGTCGGAATTTAAAAAGGGATCAGCAGAGTGCGAGCTGTTTCTCTCATAAAAATTTTCTACTACACTACAGGCTATACTGAAAAGTACGGGATGACGAAGGAGCATTTAACTTTTAAGAAGTTTCAAGTTAACGTTTGACATTTTACCCGCTTCTCCTGTCCAATGTGCATATATATTAGACGAATTTAGTAGCTAGGTACATGTGGTGTGCTGACGCGATGCTGATCTCATGAAAAGTTAATTGAATGTATTGCGCAATTTTTTCGAGATCATCGTGGTCGTGAACCACTCTTGTTTTCCTTCCTTTCATTTCCCTAAGCTTTTACGTAAATTGGAGAGAAAAAAGGAAATGACGATGGCAGGAAGAAATATCGAGGTATTTATCTATCAGGATAGTGCACGTCGGTCCCTTTTACACAATATTTATGCATGTTTACTCCTTCTGGGTACATGATAGTATAGAAGGATTGCAGCGCAATGGATTTGACATTAGTTGCCCGTTGGGTTACAAGTTGCCAAAAACATGATGGCACTGATTTCCTTGAACTTTTACGAAGGCTTCTATTATTCGTCTCTAAAACTCTTACCGTTTTGCCTTTGGTCCTGTCTATAGTCTGTCGTTAGGAATAAAGTATGGAATCCTAGTACCAAATTATCCACCTCCCATAAGCGGTATGAGTAAAAAGAGCGAAGACAATCTTTTTATGTATGGGCATGAGCTACTTAGATATTTTCTTTAAGGAAACTAGATTGTCACCATTTTATCTGTGCAAACTCAGTTTACTTTCATTTTATTACAAATTTCTCTTTGAAGGTGAATGCATCACATCACCGGATTTTCAGATTGGTAGTAAGGGTGTATCAAAGGGGATCCTTCTCGTAAATTTTTGAACCAGCCAGCAAAAAAATGTTGTAAGCATAATGCAACGGTGACGAGACTTGCTGTAAATGGATCACCTGTAAGAAAGAGAGAAATGTAACAATATTTCTGTTCCTTTTTCATTTCTATACCTTGGAAAGGACCCAAGAGGTGGGATAAAGGTATGCACGTCTTGTTCGTCAAATGGATTTTTCTTTACATAAGTTAATGGAAACCTTGTCAAATTTCGTCCTCCTATTTCATTCAAAATGTTCCCAGAAAATATCAAAAAGACAAAAAAGGTGAAACAGAGTAGATGCAATACAGTAGTTTTTCTGGGAAAGAAGAAGAAAAGGAGTGAAATGCTCTTTTTCTTTTCCTTCCGCATGTGTGTGCGCGTAGACGACGAAACAGAAAGCTATTTTATTGCTACTCTGCTGTTGACTGATGTGATGCACACAAGTTTTAGTGTGGTTCTAGATCTACTATATACCATTGAAAGTCTTCAGGGAAACAACTCACAAAAAGTCCCAAGATAATTGAGGAAAGAGAAGAGGGGGTAACAACCGAAGAAAAACGGAGAAGGACCTTTTGCCTCTTTGAAGAAATCGAAGAAAGGAAGCAAAGGGAAAAATATATATGTATGCCTCTTTTATATTTATATCAAAGAAATAGCATCACCATCCATAATACTTACGAATACCAGAGAAGATCTGAGAACAAGAAGAAAATGCTGTGTCTACGGTTGTGAAACTATATATAACATCTTCTTTGGGATATGTATCCTTAGGACATTCAGCAGACCAATGTACGAGGAGAAAAAACGGCGGTACTACTTGTCTGCCAATGATATTCTATATACTTCTGCGGTGATAGTAATTCTTCCATCTCGGTACTATAAAAAGTAGCCTTTCTCTTGACAAAGTTTTCCTTTCCGTACATTGAAGAACATGAAAACACTATTCTATAACTAAACATGCAAAAATATGTGTTAGGCATGTTCTACAGAAATAATAATATATAAAATGGATGCGTTATAAAACGGAGCAATATAAAAGCATTTATATACATATGTACATAAATGTAGGAAGTAAATTCCTAGATGAACTAGGAAAGCTTCAGCTGCACGAGAGAGTAGAGTAGAACAGCCAGGAAAGCACGGAGACAATGTGACATTTTCTATTTGACACAGGAATGACACAATATCAATGCTCTGGAAAGAGAAAGAAAATGTGGAGAAATGGGAATGTATAGAAAAATCACGGCGTTTACCCATCAGACACATAAATGCTTATTCACTAGAGGAAGGATTATAGAGCTAGTTTTGTACGGTATACCATCCTTCTACAAAATCCAGGAAATATGTTGGTTACATAGTATACCTATCTGTTGTATCTGGAAGACTGCCTATATACGTCATTATGGACGTAACTGGGTACAATACAGCAGTTTCTCTATCAAATCATATAAGAAAGGGAAAATAAAAAGACTAAACTGTGTGAGTGGGGTATTGGAAGTGACATTAGCGTCGGTATCGGTTTGCTGTGTGTATCTAATAGGTAGATATGTATATAAGCATTGCATTGGTTACGTCTCGTGAAATCTACTTCTTCACAAGTCTCGTTTCCTCTGTCTCTCCTCTCCTCTGTGAAAATCAGTTGTCAATGTCCCACGCTGACATTAATCCATAGAACTGGAACTGCCACAACTTTTGCTACTACCTAGACGAAAGGAATATAAAAAATGTCATATGTATGAGTAGAGGAAGGAGAAGTGGTGGCAGTGGTACTGTGGTAGTAGTGAGGATATCCTTTCACAGCCAATCTGATGCTGTGTCTGCTGGAGACGACGAAAACGAAGCTTGGGTTTCCTTGCTTCCTCTTTTCCTGTCTTCCATCCAACAAACATGAAACGTACATTGTTTTGCTTTGCCGTTTCTACTATCACCACCACTGCTCTGCTCTGTTGATGATTGCATTGCTTAAAACAAAAGGAGAAAAATGAAGTCTCTCAAGAAAATGCCTAAAACTTCACCATTATGCTTTTTTCCTTTGGTGCGTATAGAATGCTCTGAAAGATGTGTTTCTAGAGTGAAAGTAAAATAGAAACGTGGTAAACTACGTGAAGTATACTGCATGCACATGTGAACACACTAACTACTTATATATATTCTTGAGCTTGCTCCAAAAATTTTTTTATTATATATTATAGCTATGTCAGTCAAGTGAAAAGCCTTATAATGGTAGATATAGGGTTATATGCACTATTATTATTAGTATAATACGTGCTATCGTATTTAATGCGAGTATTAAGGAGACAAATGAAGACATCACAGTTTAGTAATGATTTTGGCACATTGGATTGGAAAGAAATGTTAGGTTTGAAACTTGGTAAATAAAGTGATAATAAAGTAATATTGGAGGTTCGTTGTAGCGGTAATGTGGGGACGAGAAAACGGTTGTAAAACAGCGAGAGAGCACCAGACAGCTTCAGACATTTTTTCTTTGTTGTTCTGTCTCATCGTCGAGCTGAGGTTAGGAATAGAAAATGCATAAAGCAAAGAACTATTTTTCTTTTTTTCCTTTCCCCGTCGTCGACTTCAATTCATCTAGTATATATATTTTTTATTCTTTTCCCCCTCACTCCATTTTTCATGGCTTATGCCTGGGTGTTTTGGTTGGTTGCTTCAGGGGGATTCCATTTTTAAGCCCAGCTATTAGACTTCAACAGACGAAACATTGCTAAAACTTTTGACTTTAATTAAGACTAAATTGATTTCAGTAAGAAGAGACAAAAAACTGTATATCTTCTTTGCATGTTCATTACACAAATCTGGAATTCCTCCTTCTTTCGGTAAAAGATGAAAATGCACCTCTTAACCACTTTTTTAGCTTTATCCTAACAAACATTTCGAAAAGAGTGGAACTTAACAGTTTTGGTATTATGGTGAAAGCCTTTTGTATATCTTTGTATAAAAAACCATCCCATTTCGGGGGCACTTTCTCTCTGTTGTTTTACTTTTATTGTTAGAGTGGAACCTAACAGTTTTGGTATTATGGTGAAAGCCTTTTGTATATCTTTGTATAAAAAACCATCCCATTTCGGGGGCACTTTCTCTCTGTTGTTTTACTTTTATTGTTTGCCAGCCCCATTCCTTATTCCTCTACCCACATTATGCAATTCGCCGACACAAGAGAAAAAAAGAGAAAAATGTATTACGAAAGGAAAATGAATTCAATGAGTCCCTTTCTTCTTCTTAATATTATTAAAAAGGAATGGATGGGATGTGGAAGTTTTGACTAACTATGTATTTTATACAACAAAAAAGTTCCCTATTGTATTTCTCTACTTTTAATTCTAATTCTGCTTTTTGTAAAAAATTTAGTTACTAAATATACGCACTTTATATAACTTGCATATTTACACTATATGACATGGTATACTGCGCCGGAAAAGAATGGATATTAAAGCATGTCGAAAAAGAAAATGAAAACGTAATCAAATAAAATGCGTACTATGTTCCCTACGCACATTGTATATGAAAAGCAGCAAAGCAAGCAATGAATTTTTCTTGCTTTCGTAAAAGTAAACATGGTATGTATATCTCCTATTTGACTATAGCTATTATATGGAAAGTATAAAGGACTGATTCTAAAAGGGTAGGTGCATTTACAGTGTATACATTTAGTAACTTTCCTCACATGAAAGTAAAC
>JAHZMV010004070.1:6589-37173 GCA_027743765.1 Coecobrya sp. COE2 | reverse complement strand
CAAATTGTAGAGGAACTAATCTCGGAATATGTGGTTTTCTATTTGGACGACGGAGTAATTGCTGGAGATCCACAAAGCGTGCTCCAAGACTTTTCTACTTTAATTGATAAATGTAAAAAAATAGGACTACTGATCAATCCGTCCAAGTGTGAAATTTACTGTAATCAAAACATGGATTCCGACCTCATTGACAAATTCCAAGAAATTTCCCCTGGAATCAATCTAATATCAGACTTATCCCTTCTTGGGGCACCAATCAATAATGGAGCATGTGAGGCGATCCTACGCAAGAAGGAAGATGAAATGAATATGCTTATGCAAAGACTGAAGCAACTTAAAACGTTTCACACAGCATATTATCTCCTTCGACATTGCTTCGCCATTCCAAAACTAACTTATCTCTTAAGGACGACTCCCATGTGGAACAGTAGGACTTTCATCCAGAAGATGGACTTTGAAATCAAAGCAACGCTGGAGTCTATATTAAATTGCCACCTTACACCAACAGAGTATATAAGAGCTTCTCTGCCAATCCGTTTGGGAGGATTAGGAATACGGAGAACAGCGGACATCTTTCTACCCGCCTTTATATCTTCAGTTCATGGAGTTTCTGTGCTTGTCAACTCGATGTTGAACTTATTAAAGTCAGATAAGCCTCAGATTTCGTGCCTGGATAAAGCCATGGAAGAATGGACCTCACTGAATCCTGACTCAGTTCCTCCCCCAACACCGATGTTTCAGCGTGTTTGGGATTCCATCAATACTGCTCGGATTTACAAAAATCTTCCCATTGCGTCAGACAGGTTTAAAGCTCTATATCTGGCCTTAGAGAAATGTGAATCAAATGCCTGGATTTCAGCACTGCCCTCGCGAACTATCGGTACCCTTCTGGATAATAATACTTTTAGAATATCTATGGGCCTCCGCCTGGGTTGTAAACTATGTTTACCACACATTTGCATTTGCGGAGAGGAAGTGGATGAATATGGTCACCACGGTTTGAGCTGCTCCAAGAGTACCGGTAGATACTACAGACACCATGAATTGAATTCCATTTTGATGCGATCATTGTCAACAGCTAAGATCCCCAGTCGATTGGAACCAACTGGACAATGTCGAGATGAGAAACGGGCTGATGGAATGACACTTATCCCCTGGGAGAATGGATTGTGTGCCGCTTGGGACGCGACGGTCTCCGATACCTTAGCACCTTCACACATACAGCACTCCTCGAAGGAAGCTGGCTTAGTTGCTAAAAACGCTGCGAAATCTAAGATAAGAAAATACAAACCTTTCCTGGACCAGAACCTCCAATTTATACCATTTGCTATTGAAACTTTAGGACCGTGGTGTGAAGAAGCAATCGCTTTTGTCAATAAACTTGGAGGATTATTAACTTTACATTCTGGAGAACAGAGGTCACGCTCATATCTAGTTCAAAGGATTGGAATCACGGTTCAAAGAGGAAACACCATAGGTTACGCACTGTATGAATTGCGAAATTTAAAGTTTGCGTACTCCTGCCATCCTTGACCTAAATATTTTATAATCACGCCATAGCTTTCTCAAGTGTTGTTTTATCAATTAGCGAAAACACAGTTTAAAAATATACAACCGTAATTGAATTACAGCTAGCGCAAGTGAAAAGATGAAAGGATTGAATCGATTTAATAAGTAGGGACCTTTCGGCTTCCATAACTTGGTCACGTTTGGGAATTTTTCAATCAAATTTCTTTACCCATCACGGCAATTGCCTGATCAATGTCTGTGCCGAGTCCCATTGGAATCTGTTAATCTATGCCGAAATAAATTGATGCCCTTTGAAGGAACAATTTTGTATCATATGACCCCGTAGTATCAATATCCCCCATAATTTCAAAATTTGACAAAGCACGTCTAACTTAGTTTTTCATGGGGAATACGATGATGTTATCATTTTATAAATCTGAAATATTCGTTACACTCGATTTCCGAATAGTTATGGAATTACTGTGGTACTTATTTATTGCTTTATCGGTCATGATTAAATAAATTATATTATTGCATGGTGCAGTAATTTACTGAATTAAGACTATAACATCTACAAATATTATAGAGCTGCTTAGTTGTAGTGGAATGGTAATTTTGTTAAGAAATATGTATTAATGTAACTAAATTGCCTAATTTAGCCTGGTCCTCTATTCCTCCTCAAATTTTCTCCTCTGGGTGGCTGGGTACAATAGCAAGCCGGGTTGTCCACCTTGTAAACCCTCTCACTTACCACTCGTCCATCCACCTTGAATTGATGGTAGTGCCATTGTACTCCCGGCCTCCTTCCAGTGTGTCCTCCACGGTTATCTGGTAGAATCATGTATCCCACCGATTTTGTACCAGGAGGATCCTTCTGGCTCACCCAGTCTTTGGCAGTTTTTTCAATATCCCGATTAACTCCCATATTTACTGATCCATTTTGTGGGAATGTGTTGATGGGAACGCCGTCAATGAAAGGAGTCCCGGCTCCCCATGCCTGAGCCCCATAATGCCCCACTTGGTCGTGTTGTTGACACCCATCTTCCATTACCGTGTTTCTCTCGTTTTTACTTAGTGACCTTCTGGCTTGACTCTTAGCGACAGTTTCTGCCGTTATTTCACCGGATTGGAAATTAACCACTTTTTTGCCCCCGATTTCTTCTGTTCCGTATTCGTTAATGGGACCATTGTTTTCGTTAACTGTATGTAAATTTTTGCTTTCTTTAAGCCTTTCCCGAAATCGTTCCATTCTGTTGATAATGCTGTCTTTGGAAGTGGGATCTGTGATTTCAAGTTGCTCAAATTTCTTTGCTCCGCCAAACCCACCAATCGAATGGAAAGTGTGATGCCGTCCATTTTCCACAAAATCTCTGAAATTTTCATCCTTTCTCATGAAATCTGCAAGATCATGCCGATTTAATTCCCTTCCACTCCCACCTGCAAAATTACCCGCTTTCAGTTCATTGTTTATTGCGTCCAGTAGACAATCGGGAGAACTACCCATTGCTACTCCACCTTGTGATCCACCACCATCCACAGATCCCGCCTCCCAATGCCCCAAATCATTTGGATCGTCTGAACTCATCGTATGCTTCAAATGCAACGTCTGGCACTCTCCGCCTCCCTTTCCATTTTGTGGCTCAAACACCGTTGGCAAATTTGGATTGTTACTAGCCACAACAATTTTGACACCCAACATGTCTGCCAAACTTTGTACGCTCTCCGCCCCCAGCGGTCCTCCAAACTCTACCGCATGCGCTATTACATTCGGATCTCTAGACTGTGCACAAAGTTGTAGGACTTGTCTATGCAAATCTCTTGTCACCTCTTCTGGGGCATTCGGATTCTGCTCCCACTCAACTCTCAGTTTCTCCACTTTCTCCATAATTTGTCCTTCTTGGTATTCCCTATATTTACCCCGTATCATCCCTCCCAGATTCCTTAGCAGCTTCTGGCATCCCATGTGCATCAGCGGTTGAATAATCGTGTACTGCATTACCGCTCCAATTTGCTGCTGCATTAACTCATTTGTCCGTTCCTTAAAATAAAAAATGAATTCCTGCTTCTCTGAATCTGTACACGACTGCTGGTTTCCTGCTTGGTTCATTTTATTCTCCGCCTCCATTTCTTGTTTTATTTTCTTCTCCAAGTTGTCAATGTATCTCTTAACGCTTTCATTCATTTTCCCCAATGCGTCCACCACCTTCACCGCTGTCATCGCTCCGGAACAAAGCTTCATTACCATCATCAGAAAAGCAGTTTCTTGATTGACATAAGTACCCGCCCTGTTTATCTTGGCAGTAGCATCCATCCACCCATTCATCAAGGGAGTCACCATATGCGACAAATACACCTGGGCATCTGCTTCACACGAGGAGTCCTTCATTACCTGACTGGAACAGCGATCCACAATCTCTTGAGCCTTGGCCACTCCATGCTGGTCACATAAATCAGATAGTGTTTGGGATATTTCGTGGTTATCCACAGTTTTATGTGTTTCTGCAAAAATATATGTAGAGACATGATCCACAAATTTTTTCAGGGCCTTTTCATAAGCATAGCTGACAGCCATACTGCCTCCTGCTATGGCGCACCCTTGGAGCACCTTGTAACCAAAGCTTTTAAGGAGCACGGGCCAAATTGAGCGTGTGATTCCAGCCTTGCCACCTTCCTTAAGGGATTCTTGAATGGCACGCCCACTCATTTCTTTACCAAAGGAGCCGAAGAGTCTCTCTCCAAACTTGGAATATTTGACACCTTTGGCAAGAAAGGCACCCACGCCAATAGTAACCGCGGTAATTGCTATATTTCGCCATTTGTTATCAATCCAATCTTGCCATGAAAAGTGACCTGATTGAAAGGCCATTACTCCGTAGATTACGTCCCCTATTCCTTCAGAGATAAGACCGGCCCCGATAAAGGTGGCTGCTCCAAGAGTTTTGAATTCCAGCCAGACTCCCAATGCAATTTGTGCCAGGCCAATGATTATTACTGCAACAGCGCTAATAATCATTTTCCAACTGTAAGCAAGTTCACAAGTGTCAATGACGTGGTCAAAACCGGACAAGGAGAGAAGTGAAATTTGATCATTGAATAGGATAGCAGCTTGCTTTGAGCCTGAACCGCCATCAAGATGGGTTTCGATATCGATTAGATTGGGATCTGGATTTTCAAGGGTTTTTAATTTTCCTTGCGATTCAAAAACGGTTTTGAGGGCGTCCTTGATAAAATCATCTTTAATCTTTTCCTGTTGCCATTTGACAAAAGAGCAGATATCCGGTTCGTAAAATTCAAATTCTGACTTCAATTGGCATTCATTGGTTTTGCTGAGATCCACCATGATTTCCCCTTGTGAGTTTACCCACCCCTTGATTTTCAGTTCTTGGTTGAGTTCTTGCAATTTCTGACGACTTTCATCTGGAAATAATTGGTAGAGATCTTGCAAAGTAAGCATACTTTTTTCTTTGGAAGTTATTCCAGTTTTGTCAGCTACCCAGGTTGCCCATGCCACTGGCTCCCGAATAACGTTTTTGAAGAAATTTACCATGCCACCTTGGTCAAAATATATTGGATTGGCCCGATTTCCTTTCACCAGTCCCAGATCCATGCAAGTCATGATGAAATCTTTGGTAGGTCTGGATGGTAACGACATTCGTAGCTCAATGGGGTAATCGGAGATGTCTTTTGATTTTGGTAAATCGTTGCAGGTTTGACCTTGGTACAGTATGGAAAGCAGCTCATACTTGTAGCGACAGTTGGACTGGAGTATAGACAAAATGTCCCCACGATAGACCTCCCCCTTCTCTGTCAAGTCTAGCTTGCTTTTTCTCCACTCCGTGGTGAGTAGCTCACCATCCTCAGCGACAATTTTTGACTTAACCAAAATCCCATAAATTGCTGCCGACTCAGCCTTTCCAATTCCCTGGATCATGGTGAAATCGTCTGTTCCAATTCTGCAGTATTTACTCAGCTTTAGTTTCTTCAGCTTGTCAATGTTGAGAGTAGCCACCTGCTCGTAGCACAGTCTTCCCGACTTTCTCAGGAACCTGTACTCCTGCTCCATCTTAAATTTTGACTTGTCCCCCTGCAATATTCTTTGCATGTTTGTTGACGGGCCCATATCTGCTCCATATTTGCTTACCATCAACTTTCCCTTTCTGGCTTTTGCCCAGGCGGTGAAATCATTTCTCTCACAAACTGGCTTCTTGTCAGAATCCTTGGAAGAGTCTTCTTCCTGCACTAACGCCTGCGGTTGTACCACAGCGTACTCATTCATTTCTTCAAAGCAACTTTTTATCTCCTTCCAAAACCCACTCCTGGAAGGAAGATCAAGTTCCTCCTTTAATTCTTTCTCCACCTTGCCAGTTAGTTGCCTTCCTTTAAATTTGTTCAGAATTTTCTCCGTCTGGTTTTCTTCCAAGCAAAATCCATCTGCCAATTTTCTTACTCTCCCGGGATCCATTTTATCAGCAAAGGCTGTCTCCAGTATGGCCCCTTCACTCACGAGATAATTTATCAGGTGCTCTCCCACCTTGTCGCCACACAGCCTCCCAAAGTCTGTAGCCATCAGTCTCTCATTCCCCACCAAGTTCTCCACTGACTGGACATACACTCCGATAAGCCTTACAACCCCTTCCTTCTGCTCCTTGTACCCTTCTCCATGCAAACTCTGTCTGGTTCCCACACTTTGTATCTGTGTCACCACACTGGCTCGGCTGCACTCTCTCCCTCTCCAATCATCAAATGCTTCCAGAACGTCTTCCTTCAACCTTTCAAATTCTCCAGAATACTGCCAACTGCCCATTTTAATCTTACAGAAAAGTTTGTAATATTTCGCCACTTTGGCATTTTCAGGTTCCTTCCTCACCACCTTGTCCAAATATCTTTCCGCGTCCTCCCATTCTCCCCGTTGAATTTTCACCTTGGCCACCTTCACAAGCAGGGCAGGCTCATGAATTAATGTCAGCGCATAATCCTCCACGTCTCCTGCATTTCCCCTCATCCCCACAACACTTTTGCTCCATTGCCACGCATTCTGCAGAAAACTCGGGTCTTCATATTTCTCCTTGACCAGTTCATATCTGCCTGTCATCTTCATGAAATCCTGCATATTTCTCTTTTCATCCAGGTCAAATTTGTAAAGTCCCTTGTCAAACAAGGTGGCATGGTCCTCATTATTTTTATTCAGCAAAATGGTAGAGTACTTATCTAGCCAGTAAGCCCAGTCGTCCAGCATGCTGTACATGACCAACTCCTTCATTTCGTCAATATATCCACTCAAAAGTGTGCTCCCATCGTCTTCAATGCTCTCTTTATCCTGATGGTCCTTCACGTACTTGTAGGCCTTCTCCAGTGTTCCGGTCAGTTCCTCAAAACTCTGCTGGAACAATTTGAACATTTCCTCCTCCTTCAGAATAACCGTTGTATAGTAATTCTGTATATCTGAAACACGACTGATTTCCAGATCGTCCCTCTGAATTTTCATGTCAATCGCGTCACCACCGTTCCTACCTGTGGTTATCTTATCGACAAACACCAATCTTCCCGAACCTGGATCACCGCAGCGGGCTGCTCGTCCAAAAGCTTGTTGCTCCACTCTCAAGTTATCAGGGAGATACGACAAGATAACATGGAGTCCTCCAGACTTCCTTAGAGGTTCACTCAGCTTTATGTCTGTGCCACGTCCTGCCAAATTAGTTGCTATGAGCACCTGACCTGGCGCCAGTGACTGACCTTCTTCAGTTGCCTTGAATTGCTCATAGTCTCGGCGATACAACTCAACGTTACTTTTGCTTTTCATTTTGAAATGTGCAAAAAGGACCTCAGCTTCTTGAACAGTTCCACAAACCACCAAAATGCTCCTTCCTGATTTTACCTTTTCTTCCGTCTCCTGAAAGATTTTCACTTTCCAGTCGGCTACATCCCTGCATATTATTGGCTCCTGTTCAACAAACTGTTTGGGCTGTGCCAAGGGAATGCACAGGACCTGCACTTGATAAGTGTCCTTGAGAAACTGCCTATCAGATTGAGTACCAATTGTTCCCGTTAGACCAAATATTCTACTGTACTTCTTGAAGAAGGAAATGTTCGAGATAAACACGGCTTTCAAGTTCATTGGGGCAATGCGACAACCATGCTTCAACTGTAGAAACTGATGAAGACCTTCGTTCCACTGGGATTCTTTTAGATCCACACCAGTATCCAGGTCAAGAATCATAATGCGTGGATTTTTGTCCAAAATGGTTTTCGAGTGGTCCACGTCAACCACGTACTCCACACCTTCCATCAGTTGAGTAGCCTGGAAAGCGCTGTTAATCCAAGTCACAAGATGCTGCTCTACAAAAGGCTTCAAATAATTCATCACAGAGAGCTGACCACTTCGAATTTCCAATCTGGACTGAACAAGGTGTTCCAATTGCTTTTCAATGGGAACAAAATTTTCTGGTAGTTTTCTGGGGAAAAATGATACGGTTTTTATCAAAATTCTGCCATTTTGATTGACAACTCTTTTTTCCACAAGCCACTCCCAAAGATGGTTGGCCTGTCTCTCCGAAAGGAATAGGAGCAGGTCTTCGACTGCGATGGTGGGGTACAATGAACTCAGAACAAGCTCGTGTATTTTCATGGGATGATATTCACCTTGATTCACCAACTGGACAACGTTCATCCAAATAAAAACAAAGAGACCTTCCAGGGAGTCCAAATCTGGTGGCTGGTGACTCAAATACAAGACGCTGTTCCCTTTGTCTAGAAACATGCTATCCACCTCGTCCACGACCACATTTCCAAATGGTCTCGAGCCTCTAATGTTCTGATTGTAAAAACGATCCAGTAGATAGTCTCGTTCGAAATGACTGGCTTCGCCGTATACAACATTACAGAGATAAGCTTTTCGTCGGTCATCCGCGCTTTCACTGGTGGCCTCACCAACGGTCAGGTTAAAAGCAGAGTAAATGTCTTTGTACAAGGTGGCGTCTCTCTGAGCAAGTACTCCAGAGCTGGTGACCACATCAGTTTTCTCGCCAAAAAGACCACGGCATATGGCGACTGCAATCACAATGCAAGTTTTCCCTTCCCCCGTGGCAATTTGGGAAAGAAGGTTGCCGTCCTGTTGGGAACCTTGATGGATGGCTGCTACAATGGCAAGTTTTTGGGTGGGACGAAGGCTATAGCCGAGCTTGATTTGAATGACAAAATCCACATAAGCAATCGCTTCAAGTTGAAGTGACAGGATGTCATTTGTTGAGCTTTTATTCTTTCGTCGATGAAAATCCTGAAGCCAGTCCTTCATTCCCTTAGTAAAATTGGCTTGAAGCTTGAATTTGTCAAGACGACCTACAAGATCAATAATTTCTTGGAGTTGGTCTATCGATAAGGTACTATCGATATCGATTTGTAGAGTTGGAGTCGTTGTTAACGATTTGTTGAATTTCCTCCAAACTCCTGGATTTTCCAATGGACAGAATGGTCTTATTCATCACCAGCTTCATCCAGGATCCCACGCTGCTAGCCTTTTTCAGTGTTTCAATGGCTTGTTGGTTAAGTGACCACAAACCGCCATAGAAATTCTGAAGGATTTCTGCGATCGCTGATGTCTTTCCCGGTTGTCCTTCCAGGGTTTCTTGGAGATTATCCAGAAGGGATTTGACCTCGTTCGGCTTCTCGTTATATAAAGCGTGCAAGTAATACAAAGCCTGAGTCTGCTTATTTCTCTCATTATCCCAAATAACATTTGGCAACCTTTCCAGTCGTGAAGCTAGAAACAGTTTTCGCAATTGGAATGGCCAATGGGAGCGGTCAACTCCGTCCAGCTTGGAAAAATCCATTCCAGGGTGAACCTCAAATTCTTTAATTGACTTGAGAAATGCAATAAATCCCTTTTTGTCCTCTGGATCAAATTCAGAAGATCCTCCAGATTCCACCAGCTTTCTGATGCAGTTTACAAGTTTTGGGGGAAATGGAGACATGATCTGTTTCCAGATTAGCAGATTTTTTGTCGTGTTAAAATGCTGGAGCAATGTAAGCAAGCAGAGTTCCATTGTCCATTTATCAGGTGGATGGGTCGCAATAATCCAGAGAAATGGTGTGAGATGTTCAGGGTTATCTCCCTCTTCAGAATTTAGAATGGTCTCCACAACCTTAGAAAACATGGTGCGAAAACTGTCATCAATTCCATTGAAACTCTGAATCCTCTCATAAAACACTTTTAATAGCATTTCGGGCCACGTCAACAATGCCGTCTCGATTACTAGCTTGTATTCCTTAATAATCTCGGTTGTGGCGTCGCCTCGAAAAGCCTCAGAAATTCCTTGAATAATTTGCATCTTTTCTTCATGCCCGAAAATCTCTTGGCTAGCTTTGTCTTGTTTCGCCCCAAATTCTTCCATTTTGAGATACTCGTCAATTTCGCTAACATTTTCTAATCCAAAAACCTCCTTAACAATATTCTTCATTTGTTGATGAATCTCACTTCGGTCAGGTTTCGTAACTGGAACCATCCTGGAAAACTCGTGATGCTCATTTACAGCAATATGCAGTGTACCAGGATCTTCTTCTGGGATTTTCTCCTGGAATCTCTGGCGCAGTGGCATCAAAGCTGAACTTCCATCATAACTCATGTAAAGTTCCACTGGAATGTTGTAAACGTGTGCCACCAGTCTCAGGTCACTGATCAAAAATGGCACGCAGGGCTCCCCAAGAAAGTTTAAGTAAGCTTTTACAGCATCCTTGTCCCTCAGCATTTTATCCCAATTGAATTCACCCGGGTTTTCTAGGAATGTCTCACGGCACTTATCCAAAACTGTAAATTCCTTATCTTCCACCGAGGTTGTGATGCTCTCATCTTGGAAGTAGGCAAAAAGTGACTCCCGCAGGTTTTCATAGATAATCATGTCATCTTTCATTTCCGGAATCTTCTGCTGTAGCTGCTGGCAAATCTCTTTCCTTTTATTGCTCGGGGCTTCATAAAAGCCTAATGTGTTCACCTGACCAAACAAAGCGTGAAGTGCGGAAGCATAGCCTTTCCCACTTGTTGGATGTTTCACGTGCTCAATTTTTGTTTTCTCTTGATTCTTCCAAGTTTTCTCCACTTTCACTCTGATCTCTTCCAGAGCTTGGAATCGTTTTTCAACAAGAGATAATGATCCATCCATTTCATCGTCTTCGTCCGAGTTGTCGTCTGCTGAAGCGTAGATTCTTGATTTGACTCCTGAAATAAATCTCTGAAAAAGATTTTTTCTATTTCGTTTCCCTTTTTTCCTTCCCAGTTTTCCGTTTTGTGGAGCTGGCTTGCAAGTTTTTATTTTTACCTGACGAATCCTTACTTTCTTTAGGTTTTCTTTCTTTGCGGATTGAACCAATTGACGACTTTTTGAGATCACATCTTGCAATGTTTTCTGGAAGCTCATTTGGTCCATGTCAACTCGAACGGAAACTTGCTGCAGTATTTCCTTTGCATATTCGTTGATTGCTTCTCTGTGGTCCACCATATTTTTCCTGGTGGCTGAAACTTTCTCCGTCACCTGCTTATTCTTCCTTTGTCTGTTGTTTTGTAGTGGCTGAGGTGGACCCCTTCTTGTGTCTTTGATACTTCTCCACTTTTTCTTTTTCCCGCACCAAGCGCTCACAGTTTCTGCAACCGAATTATCTTCCAATTTAAAGGTTCCCTTGGGGCCAAACGTTTCCACTTTCGCCCACCACATGTTATCCACATAACCAACATCGCCTCCATTCTTTCCACTTCTTCCATTAGCGCCATCATTTCCATCCAGGCCGTTTTCCCCATCGTCGCCTGACCTTCCTTCCCATTTGACTCCAGAAGCCAAAGATGACCCTCCATTCAACTTGAATGTAGCTATGCTTCCGCCATATCCACCCTTTCCTCCAGCACCCTGGCAGCCTCCAAATCCTCCCAATTGTCCAGGCTCACCTGGAGCTCCAGTCACTAAGCAGTATGCATGCTTGGTCAAGTATACGGGAAATCCCCGACTAAACGAGAAGCCAAACTCAATCAACATTCCGTCCCTTGTGTATCCCTTCAAATAGAAACTGGAAGTGTCGTAAAGTGATTTACTTTCCAGTATGCCGGTATCCAAGTCAAATCCGTCCGTCCATTCGCCATCATCGTCGTACCGATGAATTATTGCCTTCAGATTTTCGTAAGTTTGTTTCCTCAGTCTCCGTCCTTCTATTACACTTTGCTTAGCAGGCGATTCAAAATCACTCAGCAACTTTGCCAAAGTCATTTCAGCCCCATCTGCACCATCCCTCCCGTTTTTCCCGTGACCTCCACTTTGACCGCTCCCACCATCTCCACCATTCATTTTAACAGTAAGTCTATTCATGTTGAAAAACGAATCTGCAATGAAGGTACAATATCCTCCACTTTCTCCCGGTGTTCCATTTGCCCCATCTTTTCCATCAATACTCTCTTCAGTGCCATTCAACGCCTTCGTTCCGCCAAAACTTTTGCCAGAGTATCCACTCAAATCCCAAGTGGTATCCGGTGTCAACACCTCTACCTTCTTGGACATCACCAGAATATTCTTGCCGTGCCATCTCACCTTGTCCAGACAACAGTCCACGTAAATTACTTCTGAAGCCACCAAATGAATTTCCTCAATATCCGGTTGACTAGCCAGTTTTTCTTCAATTTTCGTTAAGTGGGAGCTTAGTAGGATTACTGGACCGCGCAGAGTTAAAATATGCTTGCCTTGTTTATACTCTGCTTTTAATGCTACCGGTTGGAAAAGGTAGTCTTTTAGCTTGGATTTAGCCGTTTCCAAATTTTCTTCCAAGAGAGAAACCTCATTTGCCAATTCACGTTGCCAAAAGCGTTTCAGCTCGTTCTCCAATTTAACATAAATCGCTTCATACTCACCGGCTGGAAAATTTTTGTAGGTATATTGGCAATAAGTCCAGACTCTCTCAAGGTCAAATTCGGGGAAATTGTCTGTCATATTCGCTTGAATTGTCATAAGAAGCACGTGTTTTACTTGAAGGTAAAGCTGTTTCAAGAATTGAAGGTAGGTTTCCAAGGAACTGTGCTTTGAAGTTGCTGTTGAGGTCAGACTGTTTACTGCCATGGCAACGGCTATCTGAATCTTGTGAAGAATAGAGTGCTGGTCGGTGTCGGACAGAAGTTTTCGTTCATTCCAAATGAGGATGAAATGAGGAATTTGGTGGATACCCAGAGGAAGATTTTCCAGGTCTCTGGCAAAGAAAACCTGATTTGCAAAGCTTTGGAGCTGAGATGCCGACATTTCCGAGAATGAGTGTCCGGACTGGATGTCATTTTCCACGTGCTCCAGGCAATACTTGAAGTATTTGTACTCCACATAGTTTTCCAGAATGGACGGGAGGAATGGCTGGCATACGAAAGCAGCAATGCCATCTTTTATTGTGTCTAATGAAGCCTTATATTTGACCGAGGTACGGATTTGATGACGAATAGCCTTCTTGTCCAGTTGGACCTTCATCTAAATCATAAGCCAATAAAATATAGAACAAAGTGAGTAGATTTATGAACCATGCACTACTTTAATGCAAATCTTTAACCTGAACCTGAAATGCCTCCAAACTGAAAAAAGTAAAGCATGCAACAAGACACGAAATTATGTCGGAAATGACTTTTCACTTTTCTTGATAAAGTAGGTATGTATTTGAAAGTTTGTAAGTTTTGATAAAGATATCAAAGTAATCTGTTAACTCGTGAATTAGTGATAAAATATGTTATAAAATGAAAGGAGTAATATGATGGCCATTAGATGCCATTTTGAGTTTAATATCAGTTTCATTCACAAATAGAAGATAAGATATAATTTATTGTTCAAAATCATCTCGCGGAATTTGGTATAAAGTTTAAATCCGTTCTCGTTACTAAATTAATTGGTGTATCAATTGAATCATATACATACATATATATGAGTACACTAACTTTTTTATATCGCATGCAGAAACAGTAACGTTTGTGATCTTAATTTTATTGTTTGTATACATGTACCTAACTCACAATTTTCAAAACATTAATTCTCATGGCCTATCTCATTTGGAGTATATAATTTAAGAAAAATATAAGCTATAAGTATGATTATGTATGTCAAATTATGTATGTTTGTTGTGCAGCCAAAATAGATTTCAAAAAGTAATTCTCCACAACATATAAAAAAGATTAGTAAAAATGAGGAACGTACCTTTTCGCAAGTAATAAGATAGATGCACTAATATGCTATTGTCCATCTATGAGCAAACACTTAAAAAAATCCGCATTTCTAAAATTAAAGTTTTATGATAACCTACAGGAATTTCTAGTACTGTGACTGTGTAATTGAGTATTAAAATTAAAAGAACACTACCACTATTTATTTAAATGCTTTGTTCAGTTTTTAAAACAATTTATTCAATAAAATATTCACATTTTGCGAATAAAAATATTACATGTATATACCGGCCCCAATGGGTGCAGACTAAATACTTTTGGTGTGTTTTCTGTTTCATGTCATTTTTCTCGTTATTGATACTGACATATATACACATTTTGTAGGTATGTGAGCTTTTTTTACTTGAATGGATCATGATTGTGTAACAGTTTTCATGTGTAAAAGTTCCATTTGTGCAAAGCACTTTATTGAAACGTTTATAAACGAAACTTCGCAAAAATATAGGTACATAAGCAAATATATGCCCATCCTTACACAAAACTTGAATGTTGACAGAGTTGTTATTTTATCAATCTGAAAATGTAAGCATCCTTGCATGTAATCTCTCATCCAACTTTAAAGCAGTAATGTAGAACACATTCTGCTATGCTCTCACAGTGAAAAAATTCGCACTGCACTGCAAATGTACCTAAGAGCTGTGGAATATGCCAGCATCGCGAAATTCTATAAATACCATGATCTGCTTGCTGGGTTGTTTATGAGAGACGCTGTCCAAGCAAGTGATTTATTTCAGTTGGTTTGAATGACCTTCTTGTAACTAAATAACGCTGGATGATGATAGAATTCATTACCACTTTGAGTAGCTGTAGCTGGGATTGCAAATCTCATTTTCCTTTCTGGTTCCAGACAACTAGTCATTTAGTTTTTTTCAAGTCTAAGTTCAAGAGTAAGATAGGTCTATATCCTATCTACTGACTGGGAGAAGTGATGCTAAGACAACATTGACTATTACTGCCTGAAACAGCGTATTTCACTTTAGCAGGATTAAAAAATGCATCTTTCCATTTTCAATCTGCAATTTGGATTACTTACTACACATTATGTAAGCTATGAGACTGCCAAATATTATGTATACTTACTGATACAACTATGCATCACATTTACGATACGATTCACTTGAGCTCATGTCATAATAAAGTCTTTCTTGGAAACTTTGAGTCTACACAATGTATTCACGTCTAAGTATTGGATTTGACTGTCTTCATTTTCCTGGATATGGATGTAAGATAAATGAAAGTGCTTGTATGAAATAAGGTTGGTAATCATCATTCTAACTAGAAATAAGACCTTAAAAAATTAATGTAATGCAGAAAAAAATCAATGAAAAATTGAATTTCTCAGGAATATGAGTGAAAGGTTATTAGTTTAATTGGATAATTAACGTAATCAGTTATTGATCTATTTAACTTGGAGCATAACCTGTTGTTTTTTCATTGTTCCAAGATAATGTTCGATATTACAATTACGTTGCTTCATCTTCGTTAAAATGTGGATTTCATGGGGCTATGTGACACATTGAAAAATAATACCAGAATTTTGGCATGCTTGCAAAATAAATCATTTTAAACTTCTTCTTTATTATTTTTTAACCATAAGAAGATTTTAATTAACAATAGTTAAATTTATTACACAAAACAATATTACAAACAATGTACCTTCATACCTATGCAATACGAATACAAATCATAATCATAATACGAGTACTATACATGTTAGAGTTTGTACTTATGTACCTACATAACAAATGGATATTTACAGTTAATTTTCTTTCACATTTTTTCATGGACAATTATTTCATCATAAAATATGAGCTTTATAAAGCTATTACAAAAGTAGAAATTCAAATATCAATCATAATGTTTTCCAGTAAAAGGTTCTCGCTTTCACGTCCAGTCCTAAAGCCTGTTATCAAACCTATAAACTCACAAAAACAAAAATGATTATTATTTCCACTGTCGTTTTATAAAGTTGTTACTGGTTCTCTTATTAGAATCCATTTACGTACAATTTACTAGCTTCCACCAGATCCGACCTTGATAGTGTTTCATAAGTGACAAAATTCTGTAAGTTTGGCATCCATCTGTGAACGACAATCTTGACGTAATTAGTAGTACGTCTAACAGAGTCACAACGGAACTCCTTCAGGTGTCTTAATTGTAAATCAACCATCATCAGAGGATTCGTTCTGTCAATTACGTTCGGACCATAGAAGAGGCTACTAATCGTGGACCCTTTAGTGAATACCGACTTTGGAAGGATCTGATCACAAACATGCAGTTTTTCCAAGTTGGGCACAAATTCAATGAACGCCATAGAGTCCAATAAATAATCAGTCACACGAAGGACTTTCAACGAGTCCAGTTTTACTCCAAATGGAAAGTTTCCATACTGTCGTACGTTCTTAACGGTTTGATAAGCAGCAATCTTTGTTAAGGTTTCCTTGTGCACATTAAGAACTCCCCTGACAACGTCAACGGAAATGCTCCCTCCAAAATCCAGGGTCAACGTCTCCAGAGGAAATCGAAGTCTTTCAAGCATTTTCAAGAAAGGCAACTCAATTTGGTTTTCATCACCATCACTCCTGCACACATTATTGATACATACATAGTTATTGTCATAATGCCGGCTTATTATGCATTAAAAAGTTATCACACAAAAATAGCAAAATCATATTTTGTAATTCTTACGTATGAACAATGTCCAGGGTTTTTAAGCAGTATTTGTTCATGTCAGTGGAACGAACTTTCTCCAGTTTGGTCAGCACATACTCCAAGTAACTGTACGAATGCACAAGTGATTCCGTACGCATAAATGAGCAGAAGTAATTGGCAACACTTAAGGTCTGTTAAGATGAAAACATAACGCATCGTTAAATAAATCACCGTTAAATAAAGCACCTTTAAATAAACTAATTAAACTAGGGGGAAAATAATAGAAAATAACATTCACTTTTTCAACGAAACATACCTCAAGATTAGGATAAATGAGCAGAAGAATGCTCAACAGTTCTGCTTTAAACTCATCACTAAGAAAGCGGTCGAATGGAAGATTGATGGATAAACGGGACAATTTTGGTTGCACGTCTTGAGCAGGCTCCAAAGTAGTCAGCAGTTGGACAAGCGTTTCCCTATCAAAGCAGTTGGAAAGAATGAGTGTCTTCAATTTGGGGGTCCGACGGTAGAGAATATCCAAGAGGATTTCCTTGTCACAAGTTTCCACATTTTTTAGCTTGAGAAAGTTTAGCCCAGTGCTGTGAACGTTCCAAAAGGTTGCCATGCTCCGTGCCACTTTCACTCCTTCCATCTTCTTGATCTTGAAAATTATTTGCTTAAAAGGGCTGGCCTCATAACTTTCATCCGGATGTCTGACCAGTTTCTCCAGATCATTCAGATTTCGAACAGTGAAAGTGGCTTTCTTCCGATATTGCATACTTGACCAGGTATACCAGCCTTTAGAAACACTGCGACATGATTTCAAGTCCTCCTCGGAAAGATAACTGCCCACAACGTCTGCAATCTGTGAAAGCATAATAAACAACAAGGATTCTTAGAAATATAATATCTAAATAAGTTGTAAGTATTACAATTACAACACTTTTAACTGATGCACTGGAATATTATTAAAACAATCTGATTCATAGAAACTTACCACCGAAACATTTAAGACAACTGCGCTTATCGATAACCCCTCCATAGTTGTCGCTGGCCTGCTTCGAATCAATCAATTTTCACTTCTCCCCGCAAAATTAAAATCGACTCTTTAAATTACTGATAACTTTTTTCACTATTGAATAGGAAATTAATTGTAATTAAAAAAGTTAAAATGATGTTAATAGTGATAAGGTAAAGGACTTTCACTCTTTAAAGTAATTATTATTAATAATAAAAACAAATCCTTAGAGTTTCTTCGATGTCTATAGAGCAAACAGAAAACAAAAATTTTCTAAACAAGATTTTAAGACAACTTGGTATGCATTATGCTGCCCGTATGCACTTGCAGACAGGAGATGTACATGGTTGGCTGACGCGTTTACTTAATTACGGGCATATTTACATACTTACTTAAGTATTTGAATTAAGACGTAATCTAATAATTAGTTAAATAATTGTGATAATAAATAATTGTGATGCAAAAAATGCAAAATAGAGACACATTCTACAAGTACAAAGTGCAGCCAACACGTTATCCGATTTGTTTACGAAACTACTGTGTACTTTCAGAAATGATGACAGTGAATCATGGAACAGTTAAAACTTCGGATTACTAAATTAGCTATAACAAAGCACCATTAATTAATGATAGTACGATGCAAAAGCGCTGACTTTTTGCTGAATTAACAGAAGAAAATGCATTTACTTTTATAATTTTTTGAAGCTGTTGTAGTAAGTATTGTTAAGAGTTCTCTTCTCGGAATGAATGAACAATGTAATGAAATAATGTACAACCGGTATTAACTTCTGAGAATTTAGAAAATGACAAGGAAAAAAGACTTCCAGCAAAGCTTCAGGAAAGAAACAAATTCTTATCAATTTTTAATCGATATAGTAAAAGCTGTATAACATGAGAATTATGTAAACAATGATTTTCAATATTGATAAGTAATATAGTTGAACGTTGGAATGATTAACAATAGCATGGTATTGTAATTTTTATGTATTTTCAGAAATAATATGTTTTTTTAAAAATAAAATGCTGAAACAATTGATTTAATGTTGAATGTAGAGCTCATCATTTATACCACTGTGTTCGAGAGTGGTGCAAAAGCTACAAGCGTTCGGAATCCGTATACCACACAGCATGCACTAATATTGGAATAGGGAGTAAGAAACAGTGACGGTTGACGGCTTATAGACCTATGCAGTGAGAAATATGAGGATACCTAACTTGAAAATTTTGTATCCAAAAGAAATGATTACGTGTGTGTTGTACGCTGTAAAGATTTGTGTAAAAAAACAACTCTAAGTTAGAGTCTCTAACCGACTTTGATATTTGCTTGTCATATTGCAGGTAGCAACGCATGGATTTTAGAATGTAATGAAGTATGATCAATTTTCAACATATTTTATGTCACATGCCTTTCTTTATCGCTACATGAATGAAAGTGCTGCGGAAAAGTATTATTGAAAATATTCCGCTGATTACAATTTGGGTTCGGAATCAAGCCATCTAATAAATATTATGACAATGAACTACTATTTTGAGCAGATCACTAAAGACTTTGTTTAATTCCTTCATTGAAAACGGTAACATTATTAGTACATATATTGGGTTTCAGGTAATAGGGCTGCATACAAAAATATTATTTTTCCGGTTTGAGCTCGAAACGATTTCTAGTTCATTTTCCCACACTTGTAACTACTCCAGTAAAATTTACTCTGAATTTGTTTCATCTGTCATTATTTCGACTTTCACG
This sequence comes from Coecobrya sp. COE2, assembly GCA_027743765.1. Lineage (NCBI taxonomy): Eukaryota > Metazoa > Arthropoda > Collembola > Entomobryomorpha > Entomobryidae > Coecobrya > Coecobrya sp. COE2. Next base: position 18,033 of record JAHZMV010004070.1, on the reverse strand, counting down.
TTTCGAGCATTTATATTTCTGAACGATTTTAAGTGTCTATTTTCTGGACATTTCCGTGATGCATACATCCGCATGTGTTCTTTTAGTCGCCATTTCAAAGGAAACTTTCTCCCACATTTGGGACACGGGAACTTCCATTCACTTGGATCTTTGTGAGATTCTGAATGAATATCAAGTCCCGTCTTTTTCTTAAAGGCTTTTCCACACACTGAACAAGTGTGGGTACGTGGACAGTGAACATCCGTCATGTGCATTCTTAGCCTGCAATGGAAATTAGAAGTGTCTAAAAATAGGAAAACATATAATTAAATATTTCAGTCTGTTATTATTTATCTAACCTTCGTTCAGAGTGATGCTTACTTCCGCAAATGGAACATCGAAACTTTCTATCAGCTACTGATGTATGATTTATTGTAAAATGTTCTTCCAATCTGAATATGTACGGAAAGCCTTTTCCGCAAATGGAGCATTTGTAAAGGTTTTTCTTGGAATGAGTGTTCTCCTTATGGACTATTTTCACATGATTTTTTAACGCGCAAGAAAGTTGAAACTTTTTATCGCAAACTACACATTGGAATCTGTCAGTTCCGTCTTCATTTTGCTGGAGACTCTTTGGAAGGGCAGTCTTTTCTCTCTCAGGCTCAGGCTCCGCTTCTGAGCAGCTTGAATCACTTCTGGTGCTGTTACAGTCATTGTAGGCACCTGAGTAGTCCTCATCGTCACCGGAAACAGTGCTGGTATTTGTAATTATTTTAGGGTTTTCCAGCTCGGCTGCTTCAACTTTTATTTCCATGTCAATCCAATGATCCTGCCCAAAATTTTCATGTGGCCCAGGTAAACTTCCAGTTTCCATCGTCTGATGATTCATTTCGCTGCTACGTCTATTGTTAGTCACTGAAATCTTTTTCAAGGTAACACGCGGCAGTGATTTCAAACGTTGTCCAGTACCTTTAAAATTTTAACAAAATAATTAAATTAAATATTATATTTTAATAAGCCAATATTATTGTGTTAAGAATTAAATTGTAATTGGCCTTCTTACATTTTGTGATAACTTTCTGCCTAAATTGTCTCAATCCTTCCAGACAGTCTTGACTCTTGTTGCCCGGGGTAGAATTTGGATTCCCATTGCTTTCCTGAAGCTTGGACACATTACTTTCGAACGTTTTCTGTAACTTGACCCACCTGGAAGGCACCCTGCCCGCCACTTTCATAGTGTCCATCAGACACTCCAACTTGCATTGCATTTGTAATTCCAGACACTTAAGTTTATGGTAGTCCTCACAAATTGCTTCAATCATGACTAAACACCGGTCACAGCAGCCTACCCATTTGGACCAGCAGTTAAAATTAGCAACGCCCTTTGCAAACTTTTCTTCATTTTTACCAAATCGCTCTAAAATACTAAAGAATCTGTTGATCAGTATATTAGAAGGAGATGAAGTTCTATCATTGGAATGTTTAAAGGAACACGAATTATTTGTTGCACAATGTTTATAGCAAAATGCACAAATGGTAATGGTACTACTGGTACCATGGCTTGACGATAACATGTTGATTATTATTTATTTCTTCCAAAAGAACAATTAATTCGGCAAGTTTTTGGAAAAAAATTTGAGCACTTTTCACGTCGTCCGTTCTTGAGAAAAAGAAATAATGACAGCTGACGGTGATCGTTGATATTATTTGATACATGTGCATGCAAGCATGGAATGTTGTGAAATATATGCATTTTTAGATGCAAAAATGATTACATGGTTTACTACGAGAAACCGGCTTTCTGAATGACTTGACATGAATGTTTTCATGGTTCTCGGTAGCCTTTGATAATAAACATGCTGTCACATACCAATTACCCACATTGTTTACTATTCATTTATTGCAAACGGTATAAAAATATTTTCGTACAGTAGTAAAATAATAATTCATTTTCCGCATTTATGAAGAAGATCTTTCACCAATTATATTAATGTCCTTGCAAGATGCCCCAGATGCATCATTCATTCTTATCCAACTTGTACATTATGTTGATGAGCCCTACCAACGTGGATACCACTTACAGATTTACTGGAAAAGCGACGCTCACATATTAGACACATCAGTTAGGTACAAAACGGCTCATTTGGAGTTAACAGTGGACACCACAGTCCACTAGGTTGACGATAATGACGAATGACGTTCCCCCGCTTCCTGGAGGTATACATGCAACCCTGCTTCCAACACTTGTACCTTTTTCAGAAACATCATATTTATTAGTATACCTCAATTAATGCCTGTTAACATAACCTTCAAATCAAACTATTTTAATATTATTTTCTCCCTCACCTCTGCGGAGAAGTACCCGGTATGGGAACGGGCCCACAACTTTTCTTACGCCCCCGGTAATTTGGTTTGATCTTCGTTTGTCCATCGTTGCAGGTGGAAGTGGAATCCTGCCTTGCCTCCCGTTGATCCCCACTTAAATTCTCAACCACGTCATTGCATGTTACCACTACTTCTAATTGTGGTTCACTTTTCACCTGAAAAGGTGTTAAATCTGTTTTTTGGAATTCCCCTTGGATAAGCGTTTCATGATCGTTAGATAAACATCCAATCTGGTCGCTGATTTCAGATGAAAACTTTTGACTTGTTTTCTCTCCCGGGACATTACTGGGTGGCATCACAATTTTATGTGTACGCATGTGCTGACTAAAAATATGTTTGTTTTTGGACTTTCTTCCGCAAATGTGGCATTGAAACTTCCAAATTCTTGGACTTTTGTGGATATCGACAGGACGCTTCTTGAAGGTACATTTTGTTTTGGAAACCTTCGCAATTTTAGAAATTTGATAGGAACTTGATACTGATATAAGGGGCAAAACTGTGCTTTTCTTTGCTTTCACTCGGCCACGTTTGCATTTTCTGCCATTTCTATGAACGTTTTTCAAGTGTGTATTTCGACAGTCAGTCGTTCTGAATTGCTTATCACAAATGGGGCATGTAAATTTTATACGCTGTTTCAATTCGTCTGTTAATTTGGGACACCAAAATTTGGATTTAAGATGGCGCACAATGTTACACTTTTTTGCTGACCAATAAGTACAGTTCTCCTTGCGGCATACCAATCTAAACACAAATGAATCATTATTTTAAAATAATATATAATTTGCAAACAATTACCTTGAATTGTTTCAATTAGATGATATCGACGCATAAGCGAAATCAACCCACCTTCTTTGCCCATTGACGTAGACTTCATCATAAAACGACCTCTCTATGTCACCGCTAACATTTACTTCCGGTACTGACTCAGAAACCCGCATGTCCGCTTCGTCACTTTTCTCATTTGTTGATAGACTGCCATTTTCTGCATTTGATATTATCTCGCTGATAGCTTCCGATCCTGCCAAATTAATTTCCGTGTCAATCCAATGAGAACATTTTAAATCTTCAACGTATTCCAGTACAGGTCCATCTTTCTCCTCTTCGAACTCTGCAATTTGACGTTCTCCAATGCTCGGATTGATGGCAACAGGCGATTCTTCTGAGTCCCCAGTTTCAATTTGGTTGAACAACATGCTTGATTCTACATAATTTATTTTCGCATCTTCCACAATTGGCTCTTCTTCATATGCCATTGGTGTCGCTTCAGGTTCTCGTTTCACATTTATGATAGGTAAAATTACACGTTCAGATTCCTTTAGTTGAACAGAGAAGCTTGGCAATCTAACATTTTCTTGATTGTCAGGTAAAAGTTTAACTTGTTCGCTAATTGGCAATACTTTCTCTTCATGTGTACACATGTGCCTGTCAAAATCATTTTTATTTTTGGACTTTCTCCCACAAACGGTGCATTGATACTTCCAAATTGAACTTGGTGGACCATGGACTTTTTTCATATGTATTTTCAAAAAGCTATTATAAGTAAACTTTTTATCACATTTTGAACATTCAAAAATTTTCGGCTTTAATAAGCTACTCTTTTCTTTTTTATCTCGTCTGTCGTGAATTAAGATGTGTCTTTTGAGATGATGTTTCATGTTAAATATTTTCTCACAAGTTGTGCATTTGTATTTCGAATTCGGTTTTGGATGGGTTATCTTGATGGGCCGTTTTGGTGTATCTTTATCATAGACCCGTTTTATCGCAGAAATGAAGGAGCGTTTCACCGTCAATGTATTCTGATCTTTACCCGTTTGCTGTGAACCGTTTGGAACGCTTGTTTCACAATCGGAATGATTTAATCCTTCATCTATTTTCCCCGGCTTTCCGAAAAAAGGAGACTGTTCTTTCATCCAAAAATCGTTCTGACGAGCGGATGTTGGCCCCTCATGGTCCTCATTTAGTGCAGGACTCTCCATATTGTCCTCTCTAAAATTAGCAATTTCGCATGTATATACAATAATATTCAAAAGTTACAATGCATTTACATATAAAATGTGATTATAAAATGTATTTAAATGTCATTGTACCCATAATCGTAGCTGTCGAGATCATCCCCTGATGACAACGGATCATCAAGCAAATCCAATTGGTTTAGGATTTCATCACGCTTATCTTTCTCATTTGACTTTTCAGCTGAGTTTCCATTCATCAGAAAAAGAAAAACAGTGGCAGATGAAATCACCCATTTTACGAATGCTTCCCGCAGCGTCGGCGATAAAGTATCTTGAAAAAACCCGCAGGATAAATTTTGTGGAATAGTGGAAATATTATGATCCTCAGAAATCTTGCTTACGACATCATCCACTTGGGATAAAGTCTTCACTTTTATGCTCTTGAAATTATCCACATTTCTTCTCATGGTAACCCAAGGAGCCATTTGTTCATTGGTACCTATTCAACAAAAATAAAGGTTATTTCATTTCATCGGCTTTATTTTCGTGGGATCAGGCAATGTTTATACGTTCATACTTATACTTACATTTTTGAATTATTTTGTGACGAAAGCTTCTGAAACTTTCCAAAAATATGTTTGCACTTTTCTCAGTCCTATCTGAACCCTGACTATTTTCGAATGTTTCCTGTAGTTTTAGCCATCTTAATGGAACTCGACTGGCGAATGTCATAATGCTTGATAACCGCTCCTGCTGCAACTCGAGCTGCAGCTCCAAACATTTCATTTGATAGTAATGTGTACAAAACGTGTCAAGTATATTGTAGCAGTCTGAACATAAGCCCGACCAATTTGCCCACATAAAATCTTCCACATTTTCTTCTCCATTTATTGGTGTAGTCCGTTGGGATCGGTTTAAAAATTTGATGAATTTGTTCACTAGAATTGATGCTGCTGAGCTTTGCTTGTTTCCATCGTCCTCTTTCAAATCATTGAAAGGACATGCATTTGCAGTACTTTTGCAACAAAAAACACAAATTGTTTTATTACCTGTGGGGTAACTGGAGGACGACATGATTGTCATTTAATTTGTGGCTTATGATTTACACATTTTCAAGTATAGTTTTCGGTTTAAAACTGGTAAAAGTTTCAGCGTGTATTACGTAATGCCTAAAATTGACAGCTGAGCAAGCTGTGTTGCTATTTCGTGCAACTTTTCGTGTATTTCGTTCTGTGTGTATTGCTATGTTCCTATGTACATAAAACTTGATACAGAGAAGAGAACTTTGGTAGATGCAAAAAAAAATTATACTAGTTCATTGGAAAAAAACAACAATGAGTATGCAGTATGAGATCATTCGAATGAATGTAGAATGCACTCTTTAAATAGCTGAAATTAGAACATTACATCGTCGAGCAGGAGGGTTTTAGGCTTACTACTGTAAAATGATGTGACTTTGACAAATTCCTTAAATGCGATTTTAAGCACATAATTTAGTGGAACAACTGCACGAAATTATGTCATGTTCCCTTTTGCTACTACTAAGAAGAATGTCTTTGTTTAATTAATTATTATGCATAACAATCTTTTTTATTTTTGCATAAATACTCAATACTATGTATTATTAATATATCAGCATAATTCACAAGTAAAATAGTTTAGTTACGGGGAAATTTTTTTTGTCGGGATAATTAATTCGGATATAACATTCAAGAAAAGAAATCCTCTGCATGCACCGTCCTGGGAGAAAAGACTATGTCCACCACTGGCTACTTCAAAATTCTAAATTGTGGTTCTATGGAAAAATTCTAATTTACTTTCTGTATGTATTTCATGATGACAATGGAACTGTTTGTAGTATTTTTATTAAACTAAGCAAAATCCCGAATAATTTCAGTGAATAATGTAGTCCAAAACCAGATGAATGATCTAAATGGTAATTTTCTCCAGATTCTCAGGATACCCCAAAAGGAAGATATTGTATTGTAGTTTTTACCTGTTGCAGGGATATCCGTAGGTTTGCATATAATGGTTATGGTATATACCTATATTTACCAAGAATATAGAAACTAGACGGATAGATGCGGTCCTGCTGCGTTTCGTATTTAATCATTTTCAGAACCTTCCAGAACTCACCAATATTGTTATGTACAATGTACAAATATAGTTTTATGATGATGTAGCACACTTCATGAAAGTATGCCATGAATTTGCGAATTTTTAGGAACAGAGTAAATCAAAATATTTACTTTTACAAACATTTAACCATTTAAAACAGATTGATTGTTACATTTTATTAAGCCATGCTTAATTCTTAACAGCATAACTATTTAAATGGAATAATTGACTTATAGCTATGTTTCTAACTGAAAATGAGAATAAGCAAGTCAATTAAAACGATGTAATGTTTATTTTTTATTCGCAAGTCACCCCAAATCTTTTACAGTTTATCTAATTACTGTTAGCATATTTAAGTACTCATTGTCCACAATTGAAAGTTAGATATTTATTTATAACGAGCTGAGTTCATAAAAAATTTCATACGTTTCTTACTTCCTTCAATTATATCATTATTATTATGTTGGCCCCCAATTGTCTTTTATGATGATTAAGGAATGCTTTAGTTGATTCTTTCAATTAAATGAATTTGAATAAATTGGAGTACATTTTCAAAATAAATTGGAATAGAATTCATCAAAAATTATATAATTGATAGTTTCATTCAAAGTTTGCTTGTATAAGTTTTACAATGAATCCACATATATTATATGTATTTATGGATGCAGTGATTAAATTTAAAACGCATAATAAATATGTATAATGGCACCAATTTAGCTGTAATGGGTCAACTATTAAATACGACAATGTTCCCAAATAAAATCAAACGAAATGATGGCTCTCAACTTAACTCTTGTGTATTGGTCTTCATTAGCGTTGGTTTAACAACGCCCATTATTCTAGGAAATTATACAAACCACAAATTGTATTTCCTATCAAAACAAACTACAAATTTAGTTTTTTTCTTTAAATCCCAATCAAATTCAATTAGCAAGGTAAAAAATACTTTTATCATATTGCAACTTTGCCTCTAAAGGGTTTTTAATATGATATAATTATAATACACAGGGAATTTAAATATATGACTATAGTTAAGTCAACGATTATTTTGTGCAAATGTTTGTCCCGACTCCAAACCATTCATTATGACCTAATGAATTTGATGTTACGGATTCCTTTAGTTTTTTATACTTTGTCATTTGTCACTATGATCCATTTTATTCTCGAAGAAGAACAGTTATATATGTTATATTGCATACATGTCTGATATTTTTTGAAGGATTTTGATTTACACAAAATAAAATGCCATCCTTTCTAACTTTCCGTGCAAACGATATAAACCAGAAAGTCAATAATTTGCTTCTCTTATGGCATCCATTAAGTTGGTGCGGGGAGAAAAAACAGTGGAAATTGCAAAAGGGGTCAAAATTTAAACAATACATGATATTCTCGATAAACTGGAAAAATGCTTTGTCGTTGGTTGTGATGGTCTCCACTTTATTTACATATCTGAACCCAAAGTTTCTAAAAGCTGAACGATTGCTAGCTTCAATTAGTTTTCTTGTGGTAACGGCTGCATCCGTTTTGGGTGATATTTTCTTGTACAGTTTTGGAGATGAAATGGTAGGATCCTGTAATTGGTGCTATTCTACCGAAAATTATTGTATGCGTCAATATATAGACAACTCATTTCGTTTGCCTTATGTAACAGATAGTAGTTCCAGAAAGGTGAAAGTTAACACAACCAGAGGTAAAAGTGAAAGCATAATAATCATTGTACAATAAATTCTTAAAATGTTAATTGTTACATTAAAATAATTATTTTCGATGCAGATACAATGGGGCACCTTGTTATAGCTTATGTAGTAACAATACCACCAATTTCTACTGTTGCAATAGTATTGATGGCTATTATGGATTTCGACCCATTCTACACACTATTTTCAATCATGTTTCAACATCCACTCATCATCAAGAAAAAACAGTTTCTTAAATGGACAACTAAATTGACTCGAATTGGTGTGTGTATTCTTGTATCTCAATTACTTCTGGTCAATATTCGGACTATTGTCATTCTTGCTTTGACTTCACGGGGATCCTTTGTAGGTCTTCAACGAATACTGTTGGGTCAACGTGTTGATGCAGCGGCTGTATCACTGTACAGACAACAGACCGTGGTAAGCCACACAATGCTTGTATTTGAAAAAACGGCCTTTACATTACTTCTTACTGGAGCATTCTTTGTCGTCGTGGCTGCAGTGTCAGCCATTCAATTAGGAATTTATCGTGGGAACATCTTGATATCAGTCACGGCCGCTGAAGTGGCAGTGCTCACTTTTGGAATTGTGGTAATTTCTTTGAATTTGTGCTGTTCTGTTTATGAAAAAGCTGTTAAGACTTTGTTCAGGTGGAAGAACCAAGCTGGAAAGCGGATTGATAAGGTGTACATGAGAAGGCTGGTCGGAAGTTGTAGGCCTTTAATGGTGCCCGCAGGTACAATGGGGAAGGTGGACAGGGAAATGATACTTAATTATTTTGCAGGCATTTTGGGAAATACTTCAAATATGCTGCTAGGCCAACACGAATTTGTCGGGTATTAAAATTAAAATTCGTATTTGCTATGGCATTCATGTTAGAGAAAAGCGTGCAAAAAGGGAATGTTGTTTGTGTTGTTTTTATTTATTGATGACATTCATTACAACAATTAAAACAATGATGTATTTGCTATGAAGATTTATTTATTATAGGCAGCTAAAGCAAAAAAATATTCAAAACCACAATTACATAAATGTAAACCTATGACGTAATTGATTTGTAAAAACTAATTGTCTTAAAATTCACATTTTATTGTCAAAAAATAAAGCTTTTATTACCTTCCATTGTAAGAATTAAAATTCAGTATGACAATTTTGTTGTTGCACAATTTCCCCCCTTCATTGGATGCAAATAATATGGACTGATAAATATAGACACATAATTACTTACATTAAAATTTGATTGGTATAAAATAGGGAATTGGTAAAAATGCTAATAATTTCATATATTATGGTATGATGATGACATGTATTTAAATGACGAAGTAAGTATAAAATTTATAACTGAAACTGACTTGACCTAACATTCCTTCATTTGACCACATAACCTTTTAGCATTAACGATTAAATTTTTTATTATAATAATTTTTAAGCTTCTGCTAAATAAAAATACATTAGAAATTAGAATAATACCAATAATGAGACTGATATTGTCTGCAGCAGTCCTAATTTCCACGTTGATTCATATTGCCCCGTCTTCTAACAAGATGTAACAGGGATACAGGGATCAATTAAACCGTATAGTTTTATATTAGAAGGCAAAACAAAATGATTATTTATAACGAGACAGTATTTATGTATAAACATAGAGAAAATATATTTTCACTAGTTTAATTCAACGGTGACCGAAGTGAAAACAAGAGCTTCTCTGTTTAGTTTATTGCCATTGGCAATTTATTGATAGTCCCGTTTTCTTTTCCATTCCATCTTCTCCATTGTCTCTACCCTGGATACTTACTTCCAAGGCGAACAATGAGGAGATGTCTGTGAGACCGGCGGCGCGCCGCCGCGACGGCGGTGAGAAATTGTGTAGCGGTATTGATGTGTGGTTTAAGCCTATCCTTTATTTTACCCACACCTTTTGACTTGTGAAAACAAGGTCAGCTTAAAGTCCAACCGAGGAATCCAGTTTGTAGGAGTAGATAAGTACAACATCAACAATGAGTAGTATATTATTATGAAACATCTTTACGAAACGCAAGGGTGAGCTGTATAAGATTGTGAAAAGGATCAATGACTTTATATTTATGGAATATGAACGGTTTGAGTCGTCCTTTGGGCAGGAATTCTTGGCCAAAAAACTACAATAAATCTCTTGTTATCACGATTTACATTGTTGGTAGCTGTTTGAGTACGTACAGAGTTTGTATTTACGTTGTTAAATATAATAGTGTTTTGTATGTGGTACAAATCAGTGTGTTGATGATGCACAGTTTCGCTCAGGCTATGAATTAATTCGTCTTGAAATACATGATTTCCTGCAACAATCCGGAAAAAAATCAGTAGATCCCCACCACGCCATCCAACTTAGCAGATATCATCCCTAATCCGAGCTTCAGAAATTAAGGTATTTTTGACAATAATAAAATTTCATATTGTGATTTGATTTTATACTTGTTCCTTACACAAATAACATGACTAAGAATGTTAATACTGTTGCAGTAAATGTGTTTGAATTTAATTTAATCTCGTCATCAGCATGAATTTGAAATTTAATAATTGTGTGCAATTTATTTCGATTCTGCAGAAACAATGGAGGATGAGCAACCTATACCGGTCGGGTTCCTCGACATATTTCCTTTAGAGGCGAGTTCCCATTCTAATACTCATATTCATATTCCAAATATTGGAATGGAATCAATATTTTTTTAAATATTTTTTTAGCTTTGGGAAATGATTCTGGACAGAGTTGAGGACCAACAAGATATAGAAATGGTATTCAAAGCCATTCCGGAATTTGCAACGCTGTTCCATTGGAAAAAAGCAACTTGGTCAATAGATGAGGTTAGCTCTCGCAAAAAAATAATTTTCTCTAAATCAATTTCCCATCCTAAAAATATCTACTTAAATAAAATTCCTATATGAATGCTTCTAGGTCTTTCCATACATTTTCAAGCAGTGGAACCGTGAAAATCGCGAAGCCAATTTACTCTCCTGTCGTCAAGTTTGCAGGCGTTGGTGCAAAACGGTAGACACATTTTTACAAACTCATCCATCTGTCCATCCCTACAACAGCAGTGGAATAAATCGTCGTACAGTTCAACACGGAGAATTTTCATTTGCCAACGAACGCGTACTACTTTTCCGCCGTACCAGTTCCGAAGGTATCCGTCAGTGCCATGATTTGTTTCAAGGACATCCCAAAAATCCTTTTATTGCTGGACGAGTCTGCCTTGTCAGGGATGCATCACCCCAAAAAGTATTTTTGAAAGCGGTCCAAGCCTTCCTCGAGAAATTTGGACTTTACATTCTGGAC
>JAHZMV010004069.1:0-11630 GCA_027743765.1 Coecobrya sp. COE2 | reverse complement strand
CTCAAACATATATAAATGGAATACTAGTATCAAATGCTCATTTATTTTCTTTGTGCTGCTGTTGCACAGCTTTTATACAATATCATGTCCACAGTATAAAATAAGTCCATCGTCAAATAAAAAGCATAAATCGATATGATAACCTTCCGTTCGAATTATTGATTGGATTCGTTATAAAACTTGTTTATCATCCAACCAGAACTACAGTTGTAAATTTATTTATTATTAGTTGGTTGTAAAGCTCATAATATTTGATGATATTTCGCCAGCAAAATATTACTTATTTGAAATATAAAACCTTAGTACTAGTGCGATCGTATTCGAAAGAAATGTTCCAAATTACTTGGTAGGACAAATCTCCCAAACCGTGCACAACAAAATTTGGAAAACTAAAATAATTAATGTCAAACTATTTAGCTGAACCTAGAAATTCCGAAGTCGGTAATTATCAATGTGGTTGGCAGCCAAGGAAATCAGGTTATCACAGAGATATTTTCAAAATATTTTTTTAAAAATAACACTGTGGTATTGATATAGACAGAAAACTGCATCTAAGATGATTAAAGTATCAGATAGAACTTTGTGAATATTTTCGACCAAAAGACAAAAAAACATTCAGAAGTATACCGGCCTTTACATTCCAGTAATTTCAGAATGACATTCCTAATGCTGCGACAAAAGTGTCATTTGAAATTTATTCGCCAAAGTTTACCCATTTAAGAATAGGTCGACTAATATTCAACGTTAAAGGGACAAAATCCAAGCATTGAAACTACATTTTTTTGTAGTAGGCCACATAATTTTCTCCTAACAACTTAGCTCACGATTTCAATGTAAAAGACAAAAATGAAGGTGAATAAATTTATACTAGTTTTGGTGTTAATTCTTCAACTTATGACAGCAAACACTCAGGCAAAACGCACTCTTCCAGAAAATGAGTGGGCGTCTAAACACCCAAATATGAAGGAAGATCTCACAAAAGTTGTAAATATATTCAACGGTTGTTTAATACATTTACTGAATTTCCAAGGAGCGAATATAAATGGAACACAGATAATTGCACCTATAATCTTGATGCGTTACTATGTGTATTTCCGGAAGCCTCACTACCAGTGGACGAGGCTAATTCCTTCTGAAATTTCCTCCAACTAATGTGACCGCCATAAACGAATTTGTAACCACTTGGAGAACCTTCCACTATATTGATTCCACTCTCAACGAAGAGTTTGGGCTGACAAACAAAAACACAAATTGTGAGGCGAGATTGTTTCTTTATCCTTCGTCAGAACAAGCAGATCCAAGGCTTTATGACTATTTTCATACTTTCGGAAAGATTATGAAGCACCCCTTTTGGCTTTTTGTTAGGCAAAATTGGAATTCTAACCGGTGGAAGCTGTCACTATTAAATACAGTGGACAGATATTCACTTATGATTTACCGGTCCCCAAAAATAGAGAAAAATGGACTAAACGCTTGGTTGAATACATTTACTATTTTAGACTTTGTCACGTTACGAGACACAATATTAACTTGGAATGTGGCAGCCTCGAGATTTTCATTAATTAGCTTTTTCAATGGCCCATGTCATCCTGTGATGATTAACGAAGTCAATATTGTTCCAGCCAGTAAATTCCAATTTGATGAATATATCGAAAGATTAATCAAATCTATCAGCGAACCGCCACTGATTCGAGCAATTGTTCCAAGCAATATGTGGCCAGTACATTATAGTACATCAGTTTTTCAGTGGCGAAAAAATATTGTGAATGAATTAGAATTCATTCGACCCGATGAAATGCTTCAACTACAACGAGTAATGTACACACACTTTTTATCATTAGTGGTTTCCAAAAATTCAACAGTAGTAATAAATTCGGACTCATCAGAGGCAAGGGATAAGTGGTTAAGAACTGAGATTCTTGGTTGCCCTAAAGACAGTGATCATCCTCCTATTCCGCTTTTCTGGCGACGGTCTGGCGATAACATAGCAAAGTTTTCGGATTCGGTATTAGCATTGGTGGCGAATCGATTTAAATTTGTAAGTTGTTACAAACAAGAGGTTGGCTGGTTTTACAAACTTGTAGGTTTAATTACATGCCTAGACCCGGCAAGCTGGATACTACTTTCAATCGCTTTAATACTTCTTTGCAAACTTTCCCAAATATCTGAAGAGTTTTATAAATTTGTTGCTGGAGTAACCGGACAAGGCAGAAATAGGAACAAGTATACTATCGGGTTTGAAATATTTGCCCTCACATTCGATAAGGGTAGTAGGTCCCTCGAACGATCTTGTGCTACGATGAACAAAATTTTGTTTATTGGAACGTTTATACTTCCAGTGGTGCTCACAGTGTTAAGTGAAGAATACAAGGGGGATAACATAACCAAATTGACACTTCCGGTGCCAATGATTCCATTTGACACCCTTGAGAAACTAATTGGCTATAACTTCAGCACTTTTGTCCTCCCAACTAAATTAGGTGAATATGATTTGAATCTTATTAAAGACAAGCATAGTTCAAACGGCGTAAACCAAAGCGAACACGAAGCATTCCCCGTAGTTTCAGAGTTGTGGACTTATATAAATTTGGCACGCGATTTTGGCTGGAGAACTCTTAAGTCTTTAAAAAGTGAAATTTCTAAGAAATTGTGGCTGTATTTGAAACATAGCAGATTATTTCCCAATTGGCGAACTGTAACACAATTTGAGGGTGTATCGTATGACTTTGAAGAATTTGTGATTCCTCATTTGGAAACGTGTGAACGATCAGCTGTTGTTCTTGACGAGTACAGAGCGTCCCTTTCGTACTCTTATTTTAAAAGAAAGTCTGCTCCTGTGTGGTTGGGGGAAGATGTAATAGTAGAAACATGGCAGGGTTATCGACTACAAGGAATATTTCCAACTAAAATAATTCTCCGAGTTAGGCACTTGGCACAAACAGGAATACTTGAGTGGTGGAGAAAATACTTTGCATTCTCGGCGGTTCAACTGACGTATTTACGAAAAACCGATTTTTCCAAATATGAAAGTGGAAAATTTTTTAATGGCGGGCACAGAAATAGTTCAATTGTTCTGGGCATAATTCCGATGACTGGAAATTTGGCAGCCTTATTACTATTTTTGATTTATGAGCACAAGTGTAAATGTCTCGTATGCGGTTTGAAATGGTTCAAAGGACACACCTTAGCATTTTCAAAAATATATCAGCTAGTTAAAAGCTATAAGTTAGAACGCCTATCTCGTGGGAAATTGATTGTGGTCGCGAAGATTCATGTAAGCGAGGAAGATAAACCGAAACCACTGGAGGGTGATTCGTTTGATAAAATGTTAAAGCAGATGAAAGATTTGGAACCCGAAATAGACAAAAATCAACGCTTGATTGAGGATTTGATGTTAAATGTTACTTTATAATTTCTACAAAAGTTCACCGATACAAATTTTAATATTAACAGAATGGTATGTAAATAAAGTGGTAAACATAAAATGCATATGATAATAAATAGCATCAATAAACTAATATTTACGCAATACAATTTGTATTATATACCTATAATACGAGACATTGCAAGACTAGGTCACGGATCCATGATTTGAAACCGGTCAAAATTAACATGCAGTTAAATATAAAGTAGGACTATTTGAAAAATCATTAATCAAAATGGAATGGAAATCATATTCTAGAGACGCGCGTTGTGCAGTGATGAGCAAAGTAAAGGGAAAAACAACATAATACAACAGTTTGGTGAAATGTTGAGCACTATTGTTAAGGGAATCTAAAGATGAACAATTTACTCATTAATTAACTTTGGGGCAGCATCTTGATTATCTCAAAATTGTAATAATATTACACCGCTATCGATATATCGCCTTCCAATGCATCTAGGTTGCGTAACATTTGCATTATCCTTTAACTTTACATTCAGTAATAAACTGTGCATAAGCCTGGCATCAGAGAATAAGAAAAGGCGTAAAATATAGGAATGCGAATAAATCGTTTAAGTATGCTGCATTTTTTGGATTGTGCCGTGGTTAGCAAGGAAGCTCAAGGAACCACAGTCCCTCGTAAAGCCAATGAACCCGCACAAACTTTTCGTAGAACATACTTGGAAAATATTGATTGGCTTTCCTTGTAATAAATGACACACCAAATTTCCGGGTAAAATTAACAAAAATGCGTCCAATGAAGAAAGCATGCCACAAAAACAACTAATAAAAACAACTGTTGCATTAAAAAAATTGAGTTACATTTTATTCTAAGAATGCTTAGGTATATAGAATTGGAATCTGCTTAGGTGGCCTACGATTTGGATATATTGTCCATGAATAATAACTGGTTGAAATAGAAATGTAAATTTACTCGTTTCATAAATTCTCCTTGTTAGCAGCACTTACTGAAGCGTATGTGCTTCAATGATTTTAGAATAATCTGTGAAGTGAAATTGATGTTGGGAGACCGTAAAACCATATTTAAAATATTTATTTCTGGTGGGGTTTGGTTTTGCTGATTTATTGTTGATCTGAATAGAATAATGAGAGAAATAATAACATACACAGAAAAACTGTTGCTTTGTGTAGTGTGTATTGGAAGCAGAGAAGTAAATTGTTTATTTGCTCCGTATACCACAAAGCGCTTATCCAGGTAGCTTCCTCGACATAAATTGGTATACCTGCCGTCAATTTTGATCAGGGGCCGTTCATGTGCAACATTTTTAACACGCTGCTAATTTTGACATTTCCCAAAAAATTATCCTTACATTGAATTTCAACTCGCCGGACGGACACTTTTTGCAGGGCTGACTACGATGAGATGAAAGAATTCACAATAATATTGGATTGGAAAACGCACTGTTGATCTTGGCCAAGTGGGGTCAGATTTGGGGTGCCGTTCCCCCGGGGGTGGGCCGATTCGGATGACATTTTAGGAAAGTAGTTCCAAGATGACGGGGAAGCTCACTGCCAATTTTGAGGTGAATCCGTCCAACCGTTTCGTGAAGATTATCAAAATGTCGTTTTCGCATCCAAATGTACTTTTGCATGAAATGCCTAGAGACAGGCTTGGAATTTTGAAGGAGCTCGCTCGAAACGACATTTTGATAATCTTCAAGAAACCGTTGGACGGATTCACCTCAAAATTGGCACAGAGCTTCCCCGTCATCGTGGAACAACTCTCGTAAGATTTCATCCGGATCTGCCCACCCCCGGGGGAACTGCATCCCAAAACATATCCCAAGTTTACCTGAAAACCGGTTTGCAATTTAGGCAGCCAATTTTTTTTGGGGTCTCAACCTCGCCACAGACGTCAACCCTACATTTTGGTAGAGATTGGAATTGGCTCGGGTTCCTCAGGGGGCACATCACCATAGGTCAAGGTCACCGATTTTGACAAGGTTCCGCGGTTTCTACAAAATCATCCAATTTCAAGGTAACTTGATAATTTTGATTTGTAAAATGCATATTATATAATTTCAAAAATATTTTTTATTAAACTTCATATTTACTTAAGTATAGATTCAACGATGTATCCAAAAATAATATGTTGAAATGTGTCTTGTTGACGTCATATTAAATTGTACATAAAGGTTTCTGAAGATACATACAGATGCGTCTATTATAGTAATCATCTTCAAAAAATATCCATTTATTTCTGTTATCACGTATAACGTAGCTACTGCGGGTAAGGATGGATCAAAAACGGAAGAAAAGCTGAAAGACTAACCGGAAAATTATGGTGAAGCTAATTGCTTCTTGATTAGGCGAAGTTGTTTTCTGTGGCTAATTTTATTCTGATGGTCAATACGTAATTTGTTTTTATAAACCAAGATATTATTAGATTGAGGGATACCCAACTTAGAATATATAAGCCAACATTTATACAAGCTCTTTTTTCTATCTCTTTCATATTGCTCTCGAGCTTCTACCTAAAGCTGTATACATTCATTAAAAAAAGACGTTGTTCATAACGCAAATCTACCTCACAAAAATAGCAATAATGTTAATGCAACCAAATTATAATACCCATTCATACTTAGGCATATTATTCGCTTGTCAGAAAATAGATTTAATTCATTTCAGTTTGTATCCTTCCTAAAATAAGGAGTGGTTACTATATCGGGCGACTTTTTTTGGTAAGAGAAAAGGCCACCGTAGAAGTGAGATAAGGGAAAACGCGTTCAAACCTGATCGACTAAAATACTTAGGACGATGCCACTCCATTTATCTTCTCATTTTTTCCCTTTCGTCATCATGAAATCCGCCGAAAAAGAAGCGCTCTTCAAGCGCGTTATTTGCTATTTTGAAAATGATGCTTTTGGATTAAGGTCACCACGGTTAAGCACGTCAAAAAGCTAGGGAAACAAACACGTGCGACATACAAAATTATCAGCAGATTTCAGGCAACAAAATCGACCACTTACACAAAACAATAACGACGAAGTTTTACCGTGGCGACGCTCAGACTGAAAAACAAACTTTTAAAACTTTACTTTAAGAACCCCTCCGTTTCCAAATTAGTTGCGGCAACATAGATAAAGTTTCATCCTTCAACTGTGCAGTAAATTAAAGCCACGTACCTAGGACATAAAGCGTACACAAAAAAACCGTCACCCAAATATGTCAAAGATCAGCAGCAGAGGGCAAAGTCAGGATGCCGCTTTGTGTACAAAAATAACTTTGATAATAGACGATGAGAGTTATGTGCGACTGGACCCTCAAGATATGTAGGCAAAGCAATTTTATCATCCCTAAGTATCAGCAGAAGTATCCTACACGAATATAGTTAAACCAAAGGCAAAATTTTACTAGTAAGGTGATGGTTTATCAAGCCGTGAATGCAAACGGCAACGTATCGGGTCCCTTCATTTCGGAAGGCAGTGTAACCGGACATGTGTATCTGGAGAAGTGCACCAAGGAGCGGTTATAACCCTTCATTGATAAGCATCATAATAGGGAGGATATCATTTCCTGGCATGAAATTGTGTCGTCGCATTACGCCCGCAAAGCGACCGAGTATCTCAGTGCTCATAACGTTGATTTTGGACTCGGCATCAGGAATAGCCTTAATTGAGAGCTCATTTAGGATCCTCCGCAACATCGGCTACAAGTTGATTGAGAACTCGGACTTTTGACAATATTTATCTCTACAGTATGTAGTTTTTTATGGTGCAAACAATTTATTAATAAAGGGCTGAAAAAGTCGCCCAATATAGTAACCACTCCTTAATAATATCGTGAATAATCTGAAATTTACACACCTATATTCAAAGAATTGGTTGGTTGTTGTAACCATGTTTTGCTTCTTGTGTCTTATGTTTATTGTAACCCTTTATTTGCCAGCTCACCATAGTGTTTTTGAAATAATATACAATTATTAGCATGTTGTGGTTTTTTAATTATATTGCATGATATCATTTTACAATGGTTAAGATCCTAACATTTTAACGGTAACATGTAATTAAAATAACGACAGTGCCACACAAGCGGCTAGTTGGCGAGGTTGCTAACGATATATTCCTACAATAATTCGGGGAGAACTGGTAGGAACCATTATGTTTAAAACAAATGACCATGTATAGCTGGAAAGATTGATTGTCGAGGATATTTTGAAAACAACCAAACTAACTATTCCGTCCCCATTAAACACGAATATTCCTTGACCGGAGCAATTACCTTCATCTGAAAACAGTTTATCTCGTATTGATTTCATCAAATATAATCAATCTAAAAAAACAAAAACTTTTACCCTTATTATTGCGTGTTTAGTTGATGTGTCAAAATAGGAATGGTATAAATTCAGTGCTGCTAAATTCTTTAACCAAATCAAAAGCATCAACAGCTTTTAGATTTTGTTGAGTTTTGATGTTAATATTGGGTATCCATTCCCATTCAAACTTCTGACCGTAAGGCTTTGTGTTCGTCCACATTGCAAAACGTGTGTAAGATTTGTCGTATTATTATATGAAATAATTATCAACAACAGTTACAAAACGTAGCAACCTAACTACCGTCACATTTGAATTAGAGAGAGAGAGAGCACCACAAATCAACTAGTATTTAGTTTGTGAGTCGAGGGGAGCTAAAATATTCACATTTGATTAAAGTCTTGCAGTGCCGTATAAATAACTATGGAAATAATAATATCGCTTAACAGAAGGTGAATTATTAACGCATTATCAAATTCTAGACATGGTTTTCAACATGGTTTTTGGTAAGAGAGTTTTAGAACTTGTAGCAATATGTTTATATTTGTTTCACTCATCAAATGTACAAGGAGATATACTCGACGAGTTTGTATCTCTCATGACCAAAAGTTCATACAGCGTTGCACTGCCACATTCGCCTCCAATTAAAAATCTAAACAAAATTTTGCACGCATTAGGAACTGAAAAATGCCTTTTTGAAATAAATAACTATCGCCAAGTTAATCTAATGCAAAATATGTTTCCCTGGCTTGTACGATACGTAGTGAAAGTCCAAACCGAATCGTCTCGAAATGGCAACCTGACTTCCATTCCGGTTTCCTATTGCGGAAAAATATTGCAGGCGTATTTCGTCCCCAGAAAGCACTGTATTTTAACCTTATACCTAGAACAGTTTACGTCACGTTCTCGCCCATGGAACTGCCATGTTAGTGTGGATGTACTACCAATAATTTCAAATTTCAACAACGAAATATATAGGAAATTACTGGAGTCTGAGTATGAGAGAGATCCGGAAAATCCTAACCCAATTCCACCTTCAGATTTAGCTCACATAAAAATTGTGATTTCTCTAAAGACATTGCCTTGGAACATAATAAAAGATTGTGCTGTGTATTCATTTTTCCAATCTGGATTCGCTGCTTATAATAAAGTCTGTTTACTAGCAACCGGAAAAATCATTCACTCACATTCCCTTATTTCGCCCTTCTTCAATATTAGGAGACTGCGTATTGTTTCCCATGTTTCCAGCAATATGTATAGAAAAGAATATATAATTAGAAAGTGGTCACAAATTTCTGCGACATACCTTTCTGCAAAAGCGAATGTAAAGTATAACGAAAATCTGCAGTGGAGTGCTACAACCTTGAACGTAGATTTAGACTTTGACTTTTTCAAGTACTTGACCTCTTGCGAGTTGACATATTCTAAAACAGGTCATTATTTTTTGCAGCCACACATCCGACGTACACTGAACGACGGCATAATTATGCAGCTGGCTTTTGTTCACGTGCTTAGAGCTGTTATGGGAAATTTCAGCCAGAATCCATATTTCAACAATCCAACGATAAAATTGTGCACGACGGATAACACTGATTATCCACAAACATCGAACATTTTTCCGCCTTCCAGCCTAGAAATTTTAAACAGAGGGTGGATTGTGAGAATGCATCACGGAACAGAGCAAAAATTAAACTTTCAGTTTTCAATAAAAAATCCTCCACTAAGTCTTCGATTTGTGAGTTGTGGCAAGCGAGGCATATCACACTTTCCATTTGAAGAACTCTATAATGTTTTTGATAAATATGTGTGGATCTGCACAGCTATATTTATACTTTTAGTAAATATTGGATTCATATTCCATATATTTGCACTTAGTGGAACAAGTGCTAAGCTGCGTAGTAAATCGGTTACATTTGTATTTTCAATGCTTAAAGTTTTGGTGGAACAAGGTGACCCATTTCCCGAGTCCATTTGTCATTCGGGAAGGGTAAGATGGATGATTGCATCATACCTACTTGTTGCAATTGTCTTGAGCAATGCGTACAAATGTGTACAATATAGTGACTCCACGTCATATTACACCTTACAGAGTTGTAAATGAGCTTATCGAAGATGGGTTTAAACTTTACACAGGATTTTCAATGGTGCAGTATGACATCCTATTGGGAAAGGATTGGCTGAATTACAAAAATGAAGCACTTGCCCATGTTATTAAGATACCTGATACAAACAAAGACTTTATAGCTGCAATTTCATTTGTAGGACAAGCAATGTTGGCAGCGCAGAACAAAAGTAATAATGAAACTAGTATCATTGAACTAATCCACGAAAAAACGGAATATGTTCCTGGTTTGGGTTTATTCCTGGCCCAAACGTACACAGCTTTGGCCGACAAATGGGTAACAGATCTTACTAATTTTGATTTTTCCGGATTATTGGCAGTGTCAGAATTTGTTGAGAATAAGCTTGTGAATTGGGAAGAGGGCAGGTTCAAATATTATCTTAACGAGTGCAACAAAACAGCTTTGATTTTACCTACTAACATGTGTAGAAAATTTGCTCGTCAAGTTACTGCGGAAGCAAATGTATCTTTAAACGTGGATATTGGAATGGAAACTTATTATAACTTAACGTATCTTTTATCATTTACCGGTTTTACACCACCATTTTTATTGAAACGGGTTGCCGGTGCTCATGCATCTGGAATAATGAATTGGTGGATAGATTTCATAACTATGGATACCTATTCTCAAAAGTGGCAGGATGGTCCTGTTCGACCAAGTATTACTGGAAATGTGCTCGTTATTTTTTTCTTATGGGCGACCGGAGTACTTCTTGCTATTCTAGTGCTTTTCGTCGAGAAGCACGAAAATAGTTTGCGGGATGCGATTGCTTTAACGAAATATATTATACATATTATAATCGCGGGGATACTAAGAAGCGTTACCTGGTTTTCAATAACAATCTCAACACATTTAGTGTACAGAAACCTTTCTAAGCCCATTTTCTTGTTAATACCAGGCTTGAAATTTAAGGCATCAATCGATATTAACGTTAATGAATAACTCGCGTGGTAGGCAACTATTAATTAATACAATTTGTTTGATGAATAAGGTCACCAATTCATTTTTAATAGTAGCACATACACTTTTTCGTAAAGCAACCGTTTTCGTTCATTCTGTCTCTGTCCTTCAAGCTGAGAGCATACCGAACGATACACGCTAGACTGAATCTTTTTCTGTTACTTACTTTTAACTGTTTCTTTAAACCATCATATACCCAAGTCAGTTAAATATGGCTGATAACGCACAGCTATCTGAATCCGAACAAAGACTTGTTGCTGCACTTAATGTTTCAATGCAACCAACTATCAAAGATAGCTTTAGTGAATTTGATAAAAAAATTGACCAATTTGGAAAATTTTTGTGCTCATCTATTACCGAACAAGACAACAAAATTTTGCAACTAGCAAAAGAAAAAGAACTTCTTGAAGAAAAAGTTAAAAAGTTGACTCGTGTTAATGACGATCTACTCATGGAAATGAGAGAGAAAAATTTAATTCTTGTGGGTTTTGATGATGAGAAAGGTGAAACGAAGGAAGCTTTATTTGAAAAAGTGATTCAGTTTATTTTCAGCGTAACAAAAACTAGGATTGATCCGGATATTATATTCCGGATTGGAGAATACGAAAATGGCTACAATCGTCCCATTCGTATCAAATTCAAATATATTTCGGAAAGGAACATTGTTTTTTCAAATAAACGAAAAATTAAACAACCAATGGCTATTAAACCTGACACGCCAGAAAGTGTTAGACGCGATCATGCAATTTTGTATGGAACGCAAGCAGAATTGAGAGTACAAGGAAAAGAATCAAAAATTAACTTTAAAAAACGAACTTTGGAAACCGAAGATGGTGGTTTATTCAGTGT
>JAHZMV010004068.1:0-14874 GCA_027743765.1 Coecobrya sp. COE2 | reverse complement strand
ATTAAATATTTTAATCAAACTTACGGCAAGTGTACGACATCTTTAATCTCCTCTTCCCTCCTCACGTTATCTTCCCTTCCTAATTCTCCAAACCCTTTTAAAAATTTAAACACACTTTTTTCCTCTTCCACCACCACTCACTCTTTAATTATCCTTCAATTACTCAACAATCAGTTAAAACAACAACAACAACTGTAACAACCACACCGCTCCTCCTCTACTCGCTGTGCAAAAAAATAATGAATAATTTCAGCGGAAACTCACACAAAATTCCGGTAAAAAAATGTGCAAAAAGTTGTAAGAATCCGACTCAACTGACTCAAGAGCAGAGAGAGAGCTGAGTTGTGTGTGTGCAACAACCACTTCTATTCTGTCAATGTTTCGCTCCCTCTCTCGCAACTTATTATAATAAGTCGTTGTATCTACCAAATAGTAAGTAGTGCAGCACGAATACCACTTCCTCCGGATAGCTTTGCAAAATGCTCCTCTTTTTTTCTAAAAGCTATAATTATAAAAGAAACTGAAAGTAAAGTGGTGAGGATGTGTGTGTGTGTAGCCGAGCAAATATATACGCTTGAAACGGAATTTAGAGAGATGTACAGTGGATGTATTTGAGTGTCGGTCTCTGAGATTTCTAAATCTTTTATATACGACTGTAATTTGTTGCAGTTTGTAGGTTTGTGATAGATGGTTTAAAAATGACTTTTATGCTTTATATGCTTTGTATGCTTTTTCTGCTTTATAAAAATGTATGGCTTGATGATGATGAGACATTAGAGGCTGATTGACCGCTGCTGATAATATGCTACATCTTACTCATCTTTTGTAGCTTTGGTGTGGGATATGATGATGTTGGTGCACTTGACAGATAAAAAGGGTAGAGAGAGTTGTTATGTGAGTAAGATTCACCGGTACGCGATGTGGAGCCATTCATTGAAATGTCACAACTTGGTTAATTGTGATGGGAATGATAAAGGTAGTAATTAGTAAATTAAATAATTTAATAGTATTTGTTGGTAAGTTCTATGTATGGCTATTGATAACAAGAAGTGTGAATGACGCCAATTATGTGTGTATGTTATGCGCTGCTGTATGGTTTTGGTTTGGATGCTGTTTTGGTGTTTGTTACTGATGCGTTTAGCGAGATGAATTGATATTTTGAGAGAGTTTTCCTTGTGCTGTGCTGAGTACATAAAGGAAAATTACATTACGATGTAAATGTTACGATGACAAGTTGCTACTACAGAGGAGTTGTTATTTGTACATGTTTAGTGATAAGCACAAAAATAATGTTGAATCCAATGGTTTTTTATATAGAAAAGCTGTATTATTTTTCTGGGGCTACAAAATGCTCGTTTATGTAAAAGAGGCAGAAAGTGATTCTGATGATATGAGATGGTGAGAAGGGTGCGAGAGTAAAGTGCTCTAGTTAGCAAGTTGTGCATGCAAGCGTGTATATATACACACACCACACATACAGCTCTTAGTATGCCAGCCAACAAGAGGAGCAAGCCAAGCGACTCATTTATGGATCTTCATGGATCATGAAACAAGATACGGTGTACTTTTTTTATGAAGATGACGATCATGAGAATGATTCATCCTTGTAGTAGCTTCTCTCTGTCATTTCTTCCTTTCACACCTTATCTTCTCGATTCTCTCACTGTTCCTCTCTGACTACTCATACCTGACATGACAGAAGAATGAATGAATGAATGAGAGAGGAATTGTCGCCTTATACGGGCATCTTCCCTCTGACCATTTCTGTTGGATGGATGGATGCAATGACTTTGTTTGGCTTGGGCTTTTGACATGCAAATAATCAAACAATAATACTACCTAGCTTCCATGACGGTGCATACCCAATTTTGCAGAACGCTACAATTAGCATAAATAATGGTGTACTTAAGCATAATGATGAATGTCACAATTGAAAAAATTCCACAATGGAAGCCAGTGTTGAATTTGGCATACGACACTTTTCTGATTAGGGTATAAGGACAACGGTAGAATTAGGTCTAAAAACAATTGGCAGGACACGGTCAAGTTGTCAGTGTTTAGTCAGCTAATTAGACATTTTTGGCGTTATCTCAACTTTCATAATTTCATTTGTTAGCAGGATATATATCGTTCATAGGCCTGTAATTAGTATACAAAATGACGTTGTGCTTTTCGGATATTGAAACAAGAGAGGCCATTAGACGCCTAAAGGAAGTTGCCGTTACGTTTGGATTTGGCTGTAGGGGTTATCATACTGACACGAGTGTTACGTCAGATATTCAAGTTTTACAAAAGTTTGTATCCTTTCTCAGACAAAGGGAGTTGAAAAGGCATCCATGGTTTGGGAAATCCCCTCAAGTAAATTAAGTTTAAAAAAGGCCCATTCCTTTTCATGATTTTGTTGGTCATGTCAAGTAAGTACTTAATTTTCTTTGGTTACATATTTTTTTTAGATAAAATATCGAAAGTTTCTGGTGGACTATATCATGAAAGTTAGCACAGTGGAATGCTTAAGTAGTGAAACCACCTATCAAGCTATCTATTTAGTGGACAGATTTATGGATCAGCACGACATTGTACCAAAGCAGTTAGGAATCATTGCCACTGTTTGCATATCCATATCGGGTAACAATTTACTAGATAGTACCGTTATTTATTCAAAGACATTAACGTAATTACCTTGAATATACAGTTCATGATTTGTTATATGATCATAGGAAAACTACTGGAAAGTAACAACCACACTCCCAAATATTCAAGGTTGGTCCGCTACTTACAAGAAATTTCACCTGCGTCTACCAAGCAGCTTGTAAGCCTGGAAGGGTACGTCCTGGACGCATTTTCCTTTGACATTTTGGTCCCAACTGAAATTAACTTTTTGGAAATTTATCTGCTCTACATTGTTGACGGTAAGCATGCCGTTGGTGAAGATGACAACAACAACAATAATAATGTTCTAGTTCCAAACGCAAATTACCCCGATGGCATCAACGTCCAGGATCAGTATAACTCTGCGGCTTCAAGTTTAGTGCCCTTTGACTCTGTTAATGGGGCTGAAGAACTGGAAGCCATGAACGATCTGGCAATTTTGATATTGGAACATGTTACAAGATCAGGTTAGGTGCCATAGAATACGGTATTAAAGTGCATATTTAAATAAATGGTAATATTTTATTTTAAATTGTTGACTTTTAAAGGAGTGTCAAGCAACATCTTTCAACCGTCTCGTATTGCAGCAGCGATCCTAATGGCTGCTCGTAGGCAACATGGTCTCAATTTTTGGACACCGACACTGCAACGGGTAACTTCGTATAGTTTGGATCAAGTATGTCAATGTTTAAAGCATTATATCGAGCCTAAACTAGCAAAGTTAGATTTAACACAACCGTTTACTCCGCCGTACTTTTTAAATGTCACTTTTCAACCGTACCTTCTCGTAGAAGAGGATTCAGATGAAGAGCAAACTTTTTAAACGTTTTTAAAAATGAATTTGTTTTAAATATAACTGTGTTCATGATATTAATTAATAGCTCTCTGGTATTCCAGAAGATCGATACTAGTCTCAATCATCTCAATATTTAATTGTACATCGAAACATAAATATATTTTTACATCGCCATATATTTTTATTATTATTGCCACGATTTTGTAAATACTCAGGGTTTAATCATTATTTAAATTTTACATTTCTCGGTCCAGTATTACTACTTTTTAATAAGTTATAATTATCGTTTTTGTGTTATGAATTAAATGTAACGAAAGAAAACTTTCAATTATTATTATTAACATTAAAACTGAAGAAAAAAGCAAGACAAAATATGAAACTTTGGTTTGTTAAAAATTTAGAATATGTATATACCTATATTTTTTTAATCTTACACCTCAAAAAAGTCCAACTCTGTATTTGATGATGTTACTCTCAAAGTTTTTTAAACGTAATTTCAAAATAAAAAAAATAGGTTTAAAAACAACTTTTTTACTTCTCGTTGGTGAGTACTTTGTAGCTGAATACGATCCCGTTTTTGTTGAAAGAGTAGTGAGCAACTACATCCCTGCCAATCTATTTTAGGAGCAAAATATCATGAAACTCTGTTATTTTAAACTGATCATATTGTAGACTTGCATAATTATATACATATAGGTAATTTATTTACCCGTTTCCATAATCCCTGCTCTTCAAGTTGCTGCATGTACGGCTCCAGACGGTTAACATACTCTTTGACGTATGTCAAATACTCTTCTCGCATGATAATGAAAACAGTTCCACCTGTTAAGTGAGATTGTCGTTAAATGTCAGACAGGGACGGTAATATAATGTTAAGTAAACATTTAATTTTAATGATAATTGCATAACTGATATTTGCGTAATACCTGGCTTGACGACACGAACCATTTCATCCAAAGCATTCACTGGAATGTGGCCTTCGCCCATACCTCCAGCAACAACTAAGCAGTCGTAAATGTCTACAGAATGCACAAAAAGTACATGAAATTATTAACGTATGTACAGAAGAATAATGAATGCATGATAGTAATATACTTCAATAGAAATAACTCACCGCTTGGAACGTCATTGTTTGACGCTACTCCAACAGCGCATTGATAGCTAACTGTGTAAATACTTTTCCCTTCAAATTTTTTCTCCTTCAACTGGTTAAGCATTCCTTCGGATGGCTCCAAAGCGTCCAAATTCCTTTTCAAAATAGATACACACAATATAACGGGGTCAAAGGTCAAATATGCAAGATTTTATATTCAATGCAGTAATTATCAAACCTGAAGCCATATTTGACCAGTTCCTCTCCAACCCTTCCAGTTCCAGCAGCAACATCCAAAATTCTCAAGTTGGCCCGAATCTCCTCCTGAGAATAATACGTAGATATTGCTTTGGCTGCAATTTCCGGTCCGTTATATCTCCCAGGGCATAAGTCCTTAAAATATACACCTTTTTAAGTTGGTCATTCTTAAATGTTTAATTAATATGTAATAAGTTTATATTAATATACCTGATCATAAGCTGGCGCCCATTCAGTGTAAGCGTCAACCATCTCACCATGGCTAATCCCAGTCTTATGTGCCTTGTAATTAATCAGATAAGCTGTAGTATCCTCATCCTTCACATTTTTGAATCCTTCAACAGCCACCTTTCCTTCTCCGTTACCGTTGCTCACTGCATCATCATGCTTGCCATTTGCAATGGCTGCGTCACCATTAATCCCATTGACTCCATTCACCACGTCATCCTTCTTCACAGGTTTCGTTATATGCTCCACCAACTCCACAGCTACTTCCACTGATCCACTCATGATATGATTTGATTAAACTGACAGTTTTCCTCTCACAGCTAAATTACCTTTAAAATCAAAAGGTAACCAAATTATTCCTATGAAATACTTTTTTATCTACCGTTTACTTCACACAAAATGATAATGAAACCAAATAAAAGCTGAGTTAACTTTTTAAAACAAATATTCAATGATTTTCAAGTAGAATGCACTCCAACTCCAAGTATTTTTTCCAACAGAGAAATCAATAAAAGAATGGACTGGCTCTTGTCACCATTAAAATTTGACTGAACTGCCGAGCTTGGTCGTATGCATATTCTTGAACTACACAATCATCATCATCATCGCCTCTCGCTTCGTGTCAAATCTAACTTTTTTGTATGTTATAATATTATACATGCCCTACATGCTCTAACTTACAACTGGAATAAAATAAATGCTCATTTTTTATCTGCTCACTACTAACTTGACTAGACGATTTTATCAGGGTGTTCAAGCTGTAAAATATTATTTCATCATTCAGAAAACCTTCTTCACACCCACCAATCCAACTTATAGTAATATTTTTTATGACTTACTTTAACTCAATTCTCGAAACCTGAAACTCTAATCAATACAGTCTTGTAAACTTGAGAGGGAAAGCGTTAAATTTCCATGTTGAATTTTACAAGGCTTGGGATGCAATGCAATAAAAATGACAGTTTTTTATACTGCGAAAAAACACAATGGAACATTCTTCTTCTTCTTGGACTCTTGCTTCCAGTCTAAAAGTCGAATATTATATATATATAAAAAATCGATATAGCCAAATATTGAGTTGTAAAAGAAATTGGGGAGCCCGTGTGTATCGTGTAATGATATACCTAAGTAGAGTTTGCATGCAAAGCTGACGAGGATGGATTGATAGTAAAAAAAAGTAACGGAAAGAACATGAAAAAGATAAACATAATGTCTTGTGGTGGTGGTGGAGACATAGATAATGATTTTTTTAGTAATGAAGAATATATTATGAAGAGGGGTCAGTGGTCGCTTTTAATTACTTACACCATTTGGCCCTGAAAGCTTGTCACGGAACATACGGGGAAAGAAACGTCATATTAAAATAAGATATTTTATTTTTCCGTTACGTAAAGTATAGGTATATAGAGGCATGGTAAATAATATTTAATTTAGGTACATGTTAAATTTGTTTATAGCGTCATTAATCATTATCACCATAAAAATGTACATTTTTCCTCCAGCGCACTACTAAACACGTGAACTATGATTATAAATTAAAAGATGAACATAATGAATGAATGATTTTTTGAACGGATAAGCGGATGAAGAGGAGCGGTTTTTCATGAAATGAAATCAATGAGCATACACAACATAAGCAATGTAATAAGTTATTTTATTGGGTTCGCTTGCACTTGAACAAAGGAAAGATGAAAGAGCCCAAGAACAACAGAAGGAGAGAAGACTTAAGATAAGCGCACACAGTCTGGTGAACGCGATGATGATAAAGAAATATGCCAATGGTTTAAGTATGCAAGGGATTATGAACTTTTTCAGTGTTTTCATTCTTTCATTACGAGTTTTGGTGCACTGGGATGAAAGTGAAATCAAGTTGATTGTCTATGAACATCCTGTAGGAAACTATAGCTGATATTTTGTTCTTCATATGCACGTATTTATGTTTACGCGTGAACTTATTTTCAAACTAATTTGTAACATGCTACACACAAAAAGATGATATGAAGTACAATAAAAATGAGTGGAGATAATAATGTGGACTATAAACCAGTCGATTTTTATTATTAAGATATGAATGTCAAAAATATTTTAAATTAGCTTAGTTAATGTTAGGATTGTACTATTAACGATTTTTTCTGTAATTTCTTGGACCTACGTAAACTTGATGGGGTTGGTAGGAGTAAGTTCCTCGAGCGCGTTTCCCTTTGAAGTTGACGGCGTACGGAAGCAGGGCAGGTTGACGGATAAATATGCCTTTTCCATTGGGTGTAGCCACTAATAGCCGGAACTTTTGTCCCTGACCTGCTGTCACTGCAACCCAGCCTGTTAGAGAAAAGTTGATAAAGGGTTAGTTAATTTTACATTAGCGTCATGATCAAGGATGCAGTTTAGTTGTAATTTTTGGAAATGATATAATAAGAGTAAATACCTATGGAAGATAAAACAATGTCGGCACAGCTATAAGTGTGCCCAGTGCCTTCCAATTCTACGGATTTGCTTTCCAGCTTAGGAAACTGAGCCAGTCTGTCACTTCCACCGGAAGGAACAGCGAATACTTTGGTTCCCAATGCCTACAAAATAAATCAGAAAGCATATTATAAATAATCTTAGCGGTTATTTTGTAAAAAAATTAATTTTTTGCGGATTGAAGCTCATTACTTTCTGATACACCATCTTTATAACCTAATTAAGTTACCTTCAATAAGTTTAGGGTTGTGCCAGGCCACTGAGAAACTGTGGCTTCTTGCACCAAATCACAAACTTGAGGTTTGCAAAGGTCAGACTGGAGGAAGACATATGCCTACAAAATAAATCAGAAAGCATATTATAAATAATCTTAGCGGTTATTTTGTAAAAAAATTAATTTTTTGCGGATTGAAGCTCATTACTTTCTGATACACCATCTCAGCATCCTCCATCAAACTCATGGTGACTGGTAATGAGTTGTTGGAGAAGATCGTGTATCTGATGGGATGGGGACCCTCGATAAAGTCCAGTCGCGCCAGGCCTCCAATAAAAACGCTGATATTTTGCTTGACGTAAAACGTTCTGGGTTGGATCAGGGATTTTGGAAGAGATTGCATCAACTCGGGTAAGGTCAATAAGTCCAGAATCTGAAAGAGAGAATTGAAAAAATATTGGACTTATTATTTTACTAAATGTTTACGGGTAGGTGTCTATTAGTTTACTGTAGCACTGCCGACAGGTTACTTACTTGGTTTGTATTGACAGCGCCCGGAGTGTCATAGACCCAATGACTCATTCTAAACTGTGGTTCGTCGGGATTCCACTGTCCGGGTCTTTTTGTCGGGGGTGCAGTTTTACTCCTTGGATTTACATGGAATATATCGTTGACTGTGACAGCTGAATCTATAGCATCTTGCTTCTGTGTACTGATAAAAGTTTTCCCGACGGGTTCCGTAAGCACAGCGTGTTCGGGATCACGAGTAGCCCTTAATTCTGCCTCTCTTTCCTTTTCATCTGCTCGCTTCACTGGTGCTTCATTACTGAGACGTTTTCCTCGAAGTACCTTTGCCCAACCGGATGGAACGGTCATAGGGAACTGAAAGGACGTTGGTTAAATAATTAGTTGTTTTCTTATTGCTGCTTAGAAATGCTTATAACCTAATTAAGTTACCGTAAATTCAATTAAACAAGGATAGTTAATAAATGGTAATAATTTGAATTGGTTCTAAAGGAACATTATAATTAAATGCTATATAACCTTTTCCTTTGATCAAATTGAAAACTGAAGTGATGAGCTTTTCCACTCCGTATCCAGTCTTGGCGCTGATAAGTGTGGTGTGTATGATATTTGCTTCCAACATTCCTACATCCACAGCAGATTTTATTAGACTATCCTCCACGCGTCTTAAGTAGTCTGGAGAGTCTTGAGGTAGTAAATCCACTTTGTTTCCAACCAGGATAATGGGTCGTCGACTTCCTATAACGTTCAAGAAGATTACAACGGTCATAAAATAGATTAATGACAAGATTAATAAAAATACTAGCGATATTTTTAAAGGTTGTACCGATAATGTTCAAAATTCCAGGCCAAATGCTGCAGGGAAAATCTGTCAGGTCTACAATCAGCAAAACCATTGCAAACTGTTCTCGTATTTTGGACACAATTCTCGGATAGTCTTCAACACTAACATTTACATTGAGAGTTGCTTGATGAGCTTCTAGAACGCTGCAACGGTAACAAACGTCCGCTCTGAGATCCGCTTTCTTTGCATTCTTAAACTTTTCACTGGCAATGTACCTAAAAAAATAACAGAACCAACCATATTTATCTTTAATAGACAATTACAAACTGTTAGCCTGCATAAATACAATATCTGCAGTTTAACTTAAAAAGTAGATTATGTTATTACCCGGGTACAGATTTGTCTTGACAGTGCAACAATGCCCCACATCCCCCACAAGGAACATTACTAGCTGGAACACTTGGATCCTCTGTACCTTCATCTTCAATGCAAACTTCCGCCGCAGCTTCAAAGATGTCCGATAAGTTATGAGGATCATCTTCCAGCACCGATTCCGGGTCAATTTCCTGTTTCCTCAGTCTATCCGCCACACTTTCTATTTTAGCCACCGGTTCTTCTGACGACGCCTCCTCATTTCTTCCTCTCCGACCTGCCTCAAAATGCACCCCTTCATCCTCAACAAACTCTGTCTTCCTTGAAATTTTATATGGGAACTGAACTATGGAATCGTTGTCTTCCTCTTTCTCCTCTTGTGTCTCCTCACGACCAACCTTTGACCTCCTCCCCTCCTCCTTCTTATCGCCCTGGCTTTCCAAAAGATACTTCACAGACACAGGCGGCATAATCGCCGTCTTCCCCACCATTTCCTCCATTTCCATCACCTTAGTTTCAAATCTCTCCTTAAGCCTACTTCGATAACCCCGTGGAGGCACAAACTTTTCCATGTAAGAACTGTAAACCAACTTATCAAGCCATGCCGACGCTGCTGATGACCCATCGCCCCCAACCATTGTCTGATTATCGCCCCTAATAATATTTACATTACTGCTAACACCACAATTATCTTGCTCATTACTAGACTCCGATCTTGATGACACACTACTCTCATTTTGACTAATGACTCTACTAAAATTAAAAGGTTTCCCTTCCTCTTTACTACTCTGATGATTATAATTAAAATCCTCACTAGCTTGAGGTTTACTGCTGCTGCTACTGTAAAAACGCCAATTGTTAAAAATAATTTGTGACTGCTGGAGCGTCATTCGATGAACTCGAAGTAAACTGCGACGAAGCAGTAGCCCATGCATTTTGAATCCTCTCTCCCTACCTGTCTCAAAGAATAGAAGGATCAATAATTAACTAAATGACAATCAAGATTAATTAAAAGAGGTTTGTTTTTCCTTTCGGCTGACTAGCAAAATCTGACGGAGTAAAAGAGTGAAATAGGAGCACATGAAGAATCCCGCAAGTTGGTTTGATCATTTCGGGACACTCTGCAGCAGCTCGGCTGCGTGTATGGCTTCCCTTGCAAAACAAGCCGCATGAAAAGTTTGTCTTTGTTCATGTGAAACATCAAGCTTCTCAAAAAGTCCATCCAAGACAATTATGAAATTATGCAACTAACTTTGTTACGAAATAAATTTTATGCTTTAATTAACACAATTAAGCTGATAACAGATAGTTTTCAAGTATCTTTTCAATTAATTTATTTTGCTTTTATAATTATCCTGTTTGTCTTTCTAATTATTTTATTTTGATTTATAATTATTCTATTTGTCTTTCTAATTACTTTATTTTGTTTTATTTAATTAATTGGTAATTGGTTTACGTTGTATGCTTAAGAGTTCATGGAGATTTTTAACGTTTGACTTTAACAATAACCAACTGAGTTAACGATAAGAAGTAACATTTCACGGAATTAGTCAAACGTTCATTAAAAAGAGGCCTTAAGTCTTAAGAGCTATCTGTGTCATTATCGGCATCATTAGCTACATCATTTACATAAAACTTTGGAGCATAGCTGTGCTCGTCATTTCCTGAACCTTCCTCGTCAGAACCGTCACAATGGTCGGAAGAGGCCGTTTGTCTTTTGACGTACGAGTAATCCTCTGTGTTTGGCAATCTTCCGGTAATGATTGCTTCGATTGCCCAATCTATGGTGACGATCGGAACACATTTCTTTCTAGCTTCAAGCTCCAGTTTGTCGTAGAGTTGTGACTCGCCCTGGACTATAACGTAGTCTGTTTTAGGTGGGATGATGACTGAGCCTAAAATTGGAAATAAAGTCTGAATAATTATCCGGGATTAAAATGACTATTAAAATTAAAAGAATCAAGAAATAATTTACCTTCAATTAGAGGTCCCAGGACTTTTGCTGTTGTAGCTTGAAGAACCTTTTTCCATACCTTGTCACCACGAAAGTACAATGTTTTGCCTGTCAGTGGTTTCTCCACATGGTGTTCAATTCGCTTTCCTTCTGATCTGCTCCAACCGGCCGGAAGGACCCTAACCTCTGTAAACTACAAGAATATTTTAAGGTTTAAAAAATTGAATTTAAGTAATTTAATAATAAAACGAATAACTTGATTACCTTATGAGGATTGTGTACACATTTTTTAATCCAAGTGTGTGGCACACAAAAAAAGCCAGAGGCGACCCCGTACAAGTACTCTAGTGATTGGGAATATCCGTTACAAACCACGAATATATGCCCATTACTGGCAGCGCCATGCTCGCTTCCTAGTTTATCGATAACCTTCCCTCCGTGACCTTCTATGATATCTCGTATCTCGTTCTTGTCATAGTTTCCTGTAGCTAAAAGTTAATTATAAGAAATTATAGCGATATTAGGTTATGCTTTACTTTCAAGATACTTAATTGTTCAATATAGTATGATGTATATTCACCCATCACTTTGCTATAGTTCCCATCCCCGACGCAATCTGTTAGGAAAAACTCGTTATTTTCAAACAAATCCTGTTTCTCTCTGGATGACGACTGAGATTCGGTGGCCTTTTCTTTCTTTGCGGGCCCTGTCAACTGCGCCTTACTCTTGCTTGGTTTGGTCGAAGGACCTGGAAAATGCTTCTGCTTTCCCCCTGGGGCATTGTGCGACTTCCTGGTTTTCGATTTCGATTGCTGAGTTTTGGGATTGATGACATCGTCTTCGGCAGACCTAAGCGAATATAATGTACTTTTTAGCAGATTCCACACAGTTATTTAATCAATTAGTAAAATGACTAACAGTTTTTAAACCACTAACCTTTCCTCATCGTACATCCGATAACCACCCATCTCACTGTTTGCTCTGCTGCTGCTCCTTGTTCTGCCTAGAGTGAACACGTTACCTGCAACGTAAATGAAACATTAATAAAAATGTCAAAAGATTTTTATAATCCGATAATATGCATAACATTTAAAGCATAAATAAATATTATCTGAAATCTTTACCATTACTAATGTCGACAGAAGCACGCCTTGCCTTCTTTCCACTTCCACTCTTCTTTTGTTGATTGGAAGTGTCACTAGTTCCAGGCGTTGGAAGTTCAAGTTCCTTCGGCAATCGTTGAAGTACAATCTTTAGAGTTTTAAGACGACAAATAGCTTTGCTTTGACTTAGTACATCTGAAGGGGGAAGAGTTAGTGGAGCATGCCAATTCTTTTTAGACTGCTTATTTCTTACTCGATCTTTACGGTCTTCCGGGTTTGGGGCTCTCTTTTTGACTGGTGGAAGTTGAACAACTTCCACAGGTCCCGAAGAGCTTCCCACAGGTGGAAGTTGGACAGTGCGAATTCCAATTGCATAAGGTACAACCGTCAGAATCTTGTTTTGACTTTGTAAGAAGGTCCCCAATGAACGATGGTCCGCATTGAATTTGGCTACCGTGGAAGATTGGATTGCCCCGGTGATGTGATCTTTCAACGTGATATCCATTTCTACTTCCAGCTGAATGTTGGGGCTAGAGTTATCCTGAAAGTTAATAGTTTAGATTAGGTAATTAGATAATTAGGTCATTGAAACAAGTCTTAACAATACGCATTAATAAAATAATGTATTTGTAAATGAAAAAAGTAGTAATTGTTAGTTTACCTGTCCCGCCATTTTTGCAACTTAATTGAGGCAGAAGCCTCTTCTCCTTTCGGCAAAAACTTCTGCTTTCTGCGGTTACAATTTGAAGTTAATTTCCAAGCTACAAAAAATAGAACTTCAGTAAATTGAAGATGCAACTGAGATACTCGGATTGTAAAAAAAACAGGTCTAAACCCGTTGTTCGGAACTTTACAGAAATTGTTTTAAAGTGGTTAGTTCTATGCAGGTGTTAACGCATCACTGTCCACTTGACTTATGATAACTTTTCGAAATTTCAGCCCTCTTTTATGCCCTACTCACTGCCGCCTTGGATATATCAAAAACCAATAAAGGAAATATTTACGAATAATTTAATCAGCATGTTAACTTTCATGAAGAAATAATACAAGCTCAAATGTTAAGTAGTTTTCTACCTCTACAACCCCAAGTAAATGTACCTAAGACGACACAAACAAGAAAGATGAACGAAAAAAGTCTTCCAACAGTTAATTACCATATTTTTTTTGATAATATATGTTAATTTTAGTAAACCCGGAATTCGTACAAATTTTTCATAGCAGTCCAAAAAAGCATTAATTTTCACGGTCAAATAGTGGAGTTGTAACTGCGCAATATAATGAATTGACAGAATTTTCTAAAATTCATACCTAATTGGACATCACATTTACATAATATGCATTCATCTCCTCATAAGAAGAAAAATGGTCCGGGCTTTTGCATGATATCCATTCACTACGAAATCCTGTGAGCATAAACAATTTTGGGGTAAG
Source organism: Coecobrya sp. COE2 (assembly GCA_027743765.1). Classification (NCBI taxonomy): domain Eukaryota; kingdom Metazoa; phylum Arthropoda; class Collembola; order Entomobryomorpha; family Entomobryidae; genus Coecobrya; species Coecobrya sp. COE2. Next base: position 1,004 of record JAHZMV010004068.1, on the reverse strand, counting down.
GAATGTCAACTGCCAAAAAAATGCTCTGCTGCAGTTATGATTCCATAAATATAACTTAATAGGCTAGTAATACACAGGATGCTCTCAGCTTTCATCGTAATCGTACTCAAGACTCTTCACGTTTTCTTTCAGCAAGTCGAATGTTGAAAGTTTAGAGAATAAGAAGCCATACAAGCCATTGTTCTTTCATGGCCAGTGTTTTTACTGCCTTGTTTTCGCAACCGAGATCATAATTTCAATATTCCATATCATATTCCACAGTCTGCCTCGCTGTAAAATTGCATGCCTACCTAAAAGACTTTTTTTTGATGTACTACACACTTGACTTGTTCCACAGCACATTTTACTGTGTGCCTTTTATACATTACTAAACGCACTTATATATTTATGCCATCAGCTTCATATTCATATTATCTTGAAGATTATCGGATCAGTATTGAGTTGTCGTTTCATTAGAGCACACTTGCATAAATTGCATACAAGGTACATCGCTAAAATGAACTGCCCTTTTTAATTTGGTTCAATATGCAACATTACAATATTTAGTTTTTGTACTAATTGATTGGAAGAATTTTGTGCAATTAAGCTTAAATAGGTAGAGATTTAAATAATATGTAAGTATATTATTTTTGTTCTTTTGTCAGAGTGAAAAGGAAAGAAAAAAGAAAGAAAAATGTTGTCGGGAATCCGACCAACCAAAGCATATCTGGTAAAGCACAGGCTTATCAACGCAGATATCAATGCCGTTATGGTTTTAGGAAATGCAAAGGGGCGACTTGGAGTACTCCAAAGGGCGGACAAAGTAGGTCATGATACACTACCCATACTACCACGTGATATCGAGGTGTATGCAGATTCAGGGCGGAATGAGAAAGGCATGTCATCTGAAGCCGGTCTAGAGGAATCTGCGGCTCTATGCAAAAAATTAAAAAGTATTTTTCGAAAGAGGAACTCTCGTGGAGACCCTGTGGAGGTTCTTTAAAAATTATATATGTACATTGTTC
>JAHZMV010004067.1:0-11692 GCA_027743765.1 Coecobrya sp. COE2 | reverse complement strand
GCTCTGTAGCACACCTAATAAATACTTCTCCAGGCAAAGAACCCATGTTGTACTTTACAGCATCAGCGTGCATTCATTTATAGTAGCATACACAACACGCCTCAAATTGAAACCCGTCTCTCTGTCGTTTCGCTCAATCAAACCATACAGACAATTGCAAACGTATTCCGCTTTGATGAATTCGAGAAAATGTCATAAAAATCCAATGTCGGTTTATGGTATACGCTTCAAAATAAGCCATTCTTTGGGTAAATGATTCAGGAATTGTAAAGCATTGCCCCTCTGACTTGTTTCCAAATGCTTTCCCGAATAGTTGCTCTTCTAAAGCAGCATAGTGTGGAGTGCTAACTTTTAGAATATTTCCTCCTGCGTAAACTGGAAGAATGGTCAAATTATTCTCTTCAGAAAGTATGAAACTTCACTTCAAGGCAAGCATTATGTCTTAGTCAATATAATTTGGAATAAGCTGTAACTAAGTTGTAATATACTGCTACATGTAGTAAAAGTTTGAAACAGAAAAGTAAAGTTACTTTTTTAGTGAAAATACCATTTTTCTTTGACAACATGTGCCGCCGCCCGAAAGTAGGTGCCTAAATTTTTTTTAGTATACGCTACTATAGGAAAAGTTAAAAAAACACTAAAACCGATCGAACCCTTCTTTTCCTCTTTCGTGACACTTTTTGGATAAAAAAGACGAAAGGCGATTAAGATAATGAATAGATTTTACTTTTCATATAGTAGCGTATACTAAAAAAAATTTTAGGTACCTACTTTCGGGCGGCGGCACATGTTGTCAAAGAAAAATGGTATTTTCACTAAAAAAGTAACTTTACTTTTCTGTTTCAAACTTTTATTACATGTAGCAGTACTTGGTTTCATAACGTGCCTCTTCAATCCTTGTCGTCACCGTAGATGTCATCAATTTCTATATTTGTATTAAAACGAGAAAACAATTTTGCAGTGAAAAAAGGTTTGAAATAAGTATTTATATTATTGAATAAATATGCTGAAACATAAATCTACAATGCAATAGCAAGTAAGTTTGTGTTTCATCGTTTATTGAAAGTACTCTCATGAGTCTCGAGTCACCGAAACAGTAACTAAGGAATTTTATATTTAGTTTTGAATATGAACATTTCTTCGACTTATCCACAGATTGGAGTTTAACGTAAAGAATGTTTGTATTAACTGTCACATTTACTTATTTTCCATTTGAGGAGAAAAACATTTGCTTATGGTATCTGAGAGGTGAAAGAAAGTTCCGAGAAGCTGCAAAGTTAAAATAATTAATGATTCCTTCAAAGTTTCCGTTACAGACAAGGCGGCATTTAACACATGACCAATCGTTTGGATGAAAATACAATACAATTTTTAGACAAGGACGATTCAGGTACCTCCGATGGAAATAATATTCTGCATAATCGAGAACAATTTCATCAAAAGCAAGGTATAAAAATGTTGTGCGAATATAAAATAAATATTTCGAAAATTCTTCAAACGCTATGCCATTATATTCCATAGTTTGAATAGGAGTTATAATTATATGATATGACTGATCATATTTAAAAATATAGCGGTTTATGGGATTTGGGAAGTAGTACTTGAAAACAACAGTAAGTACATTGGGAAGAATAAAGTGGCAGTCTTCACCCAATAATAAATAATACATTTCAAATCTATTAACATTATTATTTGTTGACAACGTAAGCATATCTTTTTGAAATGATTTGTAACTGGATAAATTGCAGGGATTTGTCAAATTTGTGGTTGTTGATTGAGAGTATTTGATAACGACGAGGCTAATAATTATGATTACTGCAGTCGAAAACATTTTTTTGGAAATATTTCAATAGAATGGGCTTTAAAGAAATAATTTTGCAGATACAATAGTTGGACCACCGATCTGAATACAAAATAATACCCTTTTTGATAATCCTACCTGTTGTTTTCAAATAATAAAATTGTGCTGACACAACACGTTAGGTTGAAACTATATATTGAGAATATCTTCGGAATAAATACGTCACAAGAAAAAATGGAGTGGAAGTCAAATTTTTATTCTGATAATACGTTACGGCACTACAAAACATAAAGAAAAAAGAGAAAAAAAGACACCCATTTCTAAAACTAAAGTTATTCTCTTTTGCAAACTTCTAGAAAAGAGATATAAATTTGTTGGTTTAGTTTGCTGAATAGATCATACAGGTCGAATTAAATTTGAATAGGTGGTTTATTAAGTACCGCTTTAAGATATCAACCACTATATTAAGTAGTTTAGCATTAACAATTCCATTGCTTTGTTCTCTAGGTCCAGTATTTGTCCTGAAACCTATTTACCATGAGCATTTTTTGTCTGACGTGTCATGGAATAATACTCAATATGCAGAAACAATGACGCAGTTGGCCATCAATTGGAAACAATACTGGACAATGGAAAATACAATGTAATTATAATGAAAACAACTGATGGTCATTTGTTCACGCTGGCATTCTAAAGGAGTGTAGAATAAGAAGGCTAATGAATGTCTTTGATTGCCATTATTGTCATATAAATCCAATCGCAACTACAGTAATTTCGAACTTCCAAATTTCATTGAAGATAAAGACATTTCTTCCATTCGTTTCTATTCCTTAGTTTTATATACAAATTATCTGCTCTCGCCGCAACGTCTAACTTCCTTCCGTTTGCCGACCAGGATTTGATCTTATGGTAGGTAACATAACGGGAGAGAGAAATTTTTGACAAATTGTAAAATCGTAGTCACCATCAATAACCTCACAATAGCCGTTACAAAGTACTTTGTACTTGATGTTGTTATGGGTTTCTGGAGGTACATATAATACCACTTTCAGGGAAGGTCGGATTAGAGATCTGTTGGAGAATAGATGCTCCACGTGATTCAAATTAATTTGATCAAAGGAAAGGAATACGAATATTGTGTAAATGTGCATCGAATTTTGTGAGAATGCCTCGAACATATCCCTATTTTCTGCTTTTATTGGAGTAAGAATGAATTTGTGTGGTTGTCTGTACTCTAAAGGTGAAATTGCTGTCGAGATCGCGCCTGTATCGTTCCATAAGTAAAGTAACGACATTTGGGAACACTTGTTGACACTCTCTGTCGAATGACTGTAGATACATCTCTAAATTTCCAGTATAACTTGTTGATAATGTAAGTATATCATTGTAGAATGACTTCAAATTGTGCGAAATACATGTGCTTGTCTCAATTTTATTTGAATTCTGACACTGTGCGAACAGAAAAAAACGCACAAGATGCCAAACAATCTGGATTTCCCTATATCTCAACATTTTGAACGACTGTAGTATTTAGGAATTATTTAAATTGTACAAAACTTTGAATTTCAGGAATTGAATCATAATTATAATAAATGGTCTCTTCTAGGCCTCCTGAATTCGTACTGGGAGTTTTATGAGACACGTTTGTTGCTGTACATATTCTACGTCTCATTACAGAATTTTTTTTAATGCGTCGGTTTGTGAAGTGGACAAAAAATGATTGACGTTAGCTTAGTAGATAATCAATATGCATCAAGAACATTCTTACTTAAAGAGTCTACCTCAATTTAGCTGCCTATAAATACTTGTGTATAAGGAAAAATAAAATTAGTTTTTGTACTGTTGAATTCTCCAATCGAAGATAAAATACAATTCGACTATTTGGCTTAAATTCAGTTCCAACTTAAGTGGAGCAATGTTCTACTTGTAACCAAGTATAACCGTTTCAAGAAAAAATTGAAAGGTTTGAATTGACACAATTTTAAAAAAATGATTCATGAGGAGAGTGATCAAATATTCATTTACTAATTTTTATAACAATCATACTACTCCGTTTATACAAATTTCGATGTCATATACTTTAAGTTTTTACGTTACTTTACGGACCGAATATTTTATCTTTATATTTCACAATGGAGCAGGTAGCTTGATTTCAAGTGGTTTTCGATGTAATTAAATCGGACTGTTTTTTGACATTAACATGTTAAAAAAATTATTATATGCTTGGACAATTGTATTTAATCGATAGTCAATTTATTTTAGAACGAGTATGCTCATGAGAAATGAAAAATTTAAAATTCATGAATTATGCGTGAAATATTTTGTTTTTTATTTGAACTAAAATTTGTACTCAACTATGAAATATAATAAATGAATAGGATTCGATTGTGAAATTCTGTTGACTATTGCAGTGTTAAAACAAAAATTGTAAACTGATTAGCATCACAAGCCACGGGAATACATTGTTAATTTTAAATTCGAAAATAATAATTTAAACCGAATATCAAATATCTTGTCCTCTTTACAAATACAAATCAACGTCAAGCCGTAACTATCCAAACATTTATCATGATATTTGAAGCTAAAACGCTACCCTGGTTTGTCAAATATATGTAATTGAAGCACCTTCTGTAGTGGCGGTAGAATTGTCTTCGATAACTGCCTGTTTGGAATAACAAAGGAAATGGTTTAGTTATATGATTTGTGTAATGTTTCCTACACGAACACGAAGTAAAAATATTACAATCGTCAAGCTTTATAACAGATTCAATGTATATGTTACATGAATAAAAATATATTTTATGTTTTTTTTATTATGTGTATTGTATACTGGAATTTTGTGTTAGTTAATTTTCCATTGATATCTTATGTTAACGCTTTTTATAAATTAGGAGCTTCTGAGACTATTTATATCTATTCACATCGTCTTCGTATTTACACACGCATTAAGCTATTTACCAAGTCACACGAATTTAACTATATTATTATCAATTACATTGGTACACCTCCTAACTCAACAATAATATCCATACAACTCGAAATAACTACGACGTAAAACGTATTTTATAAGCTGGACAATATGAGGTCACACAAATATTTCGACAATTCCAGAATTCCAATTCACTAATGAACACTTGATCATTAGTGTACATTATTGTGCCTTAACAAATTCACTAGAATTATTTACATTGAACTGTATTTAAGGCGGCCGCATTCCATTCCTCAATCGCGCTAGGTACACTCTGCGGTTTTGGCTTAAATTTCACCTGAAAAAAATTGGGTGGATTAACGACTGATTCAACAAATGGATTTAAAATTATTACACGATTACTTAGCTTGAATTTAATGTAAGACCACATGATTTCAAATGCTAGTATTAGCATGCCTATTAAAATGATGAAACCAACAAAAAATACAGCTGCGAGCAGTTTGTGTAAATCAATACAGTCATTAGAAACAACAGCTCTACCATATCCTTCCGTCTCAACATGAAAGCCATGTCTATACCGCCTAGCCCTATCATACCACTCCGACCATTGAAAGCCTATTCCGCTTTGATGAATTCGAGAAAATGTCTGAAAAATCCAATGCCGGTTTATTGTATATGCTTCGAAATAATACATGTCACTGGAAAAAGACTCAGGAATTGTAAAGCAACTTCCCTGTACGTTATTTCCAAGCGCCCTCCGGAACCGTTGCTCTTCCAGAGCAGCGTTTCGCGTAATGGTCACTCTAAGAACATTTTGTCCTCCGTAAATTTGAGCAGTAGTCAAATTACCCACCTCAGTTACTTTGAAAGTGGTGTTGAGGAAATTTATAATTCCCTTAATTTTAAAATCATGCATGTGGATTATCTCAGGTATAGAATACAATTTTAACCAAGACATTTCCCAGATAATCTTATATCCGGCTACTAGCGCTTCCCTCAAAGTTTGGAATATTTTTGGTTGTTCCGGGGCAGCCAGTAAACTTATTATTCCATTTCCGTAAAAATTGCACATAAATAATCCAAAAACTTCAACATAAATTAGTAACCTATATTTACAAGTTTTGTTAAAATATTTTCCTATGAAGACTCCAAATAAGTTAATGACGTTTTCCTGTATGCCAACTGCGGTTCCTTCTTAACGTTGGACAAAACAGAAACCAAATTGAGGTCAGAAGAATCAGGACTGCTATCCATATCTCAAGTGAAAAGGGAATCAACCAGACTTGATAATCTACGTAGAAACCTGTTCCACTGTTTCGTGTAACGGAACAAGATGTCAGCATCTGTTGATAACTTTCTGAGTAAAACAATCCGGTGAAGGTGTGACGGAATTTGTAAGACACACGGGCAATAATCGGAATAATAAATTGTCCTCCTTCCGAATCATCGATATAATTATTACTTTCGTAGAATTTAGTAGAGATGTTATGAATTTTTTTGATTACGGTTGTTACCATATATTCCCAATGGCCACTACAATAATTTGGATATTCCTCATGTGCTTGAATGTGTAAACATTCCTTCCATTCATTTCTAGATTTTAACTTTATGTAGAGATTATCTGTATAACTGACGGCGTCAATTTTCCTTCCATTTCCAGTCCAAAACTTGCTTTTGTGATAGCTGACAGGTGAGAGAAATTTTTGGCAAATTTTTACGTCGTAGTCACCAAAAATATCCTCACAGTAGCCGTTACAAAGTACTTTGTATTTAATGCTGGAATCGGTTTCTTGGGCGTTACGTAAAACCATCACTTTTAGGGATGGACGGTTTAAATACATTTTGTGAAACAATTTCTCTGCCTGGTTTAAGTTGATATGGTCAATGGAAATAAATACGTATGTTGTGTAAACATGCATTGAATTTTGTGAAAATGCTTCAAAAGGCTGCCAGTTTTCTGCTTTTATGGGAGTAATGATGAGTTTGTGTGGTTGGCCATACCTGAAGGTGAACATGTTGTCGAGATTAAGGAGGAACCGTTTCACAAGTAAAGAAACAATATTTGGAAATACTTGATGACAATCTTGGTCGAATGACTGTAGATAAATTTCTAAATTTCCAGGGTAACTTGTTGACAATGCAAGTATGTCGTGGTAGAATGACTTCAAGTCTTTAATACATGTGCTTTTCTGGGTTTTATTTGGTTTCTGGGATTGTGTGAAAGCTAAAATTTGCAAAAGCTGGGAAATAATTTTGATTATTTTATATCTTAGCATTTTGAGCAAATGTAGTAAGAAATTGTTTAAATTATTCTAAGCGTCCTTCAGTACTACTTCTATCACACGTAGAAGAAAGAGCCCATTCCAGTACACTGCAAGGCCTATTGTGAGTTTTATGTGACGCGTTGGTTGCTGTATGTATTATTCGTGTTAATATGAATTTATTTAAAATGTTATATCATTAGACGTGAAGTGGAAGGAAAATGATTAATATAATAATAATGCCTGAAGCGTCTAGTTGGTTTAAGCTACCAATGCATCTTCATACATAAGGCCAAATTAATTATTTTTTGAACTCTTGAAATTTTTAGTCATGGCAAAATCAAATTTGACTATTTCTTATAATTTCAATTCCAACCCAAATGGAGAAGCATTCTACTGGTAATCAAAAGTAACATTTTAAAGACAAAAATGACAGGCTTGATTTAATAAAAGTTTTGTAAAATTGGTTGAGTATGACGTTATCATAATGTTGATTTGTTTTAATATTTATCTAGTGTAGGTTTACATCATCGTCTATATGAATTTCAATATAATATGCAGCAAATTTTCGGCAACACATTGTGAAAGTCGCATTGTATGACATGTTGAAGAATAATTGCTCCACGTATGTTTGTTATTTGCTTTGTACTTGCACAAGTCATTGCTAGTTACACATAAGTTCTGAACGGACATAATTTATGACATAGAAGTTAGATAAAATATACTCGGTTTCATAACTTAGTTGAGAAATGAACCCCTAAATTTACATAATATGGTGCTGCTTGTACACATTCCTCATTTAAGTAGAATACCAGAGCAGTAATACCAGCATCCAACAAAAATGAATTTGCTTTTCGTCTCGTTCTCTCCAAAATCGATAACGAGATGAAATACTGAAACGAGCTTTAATTAGCTCAGCCTCCCAGCAATAGAAAAATTTAAAAAAAAGTGATCTTGGTCTAATCCAAGACCGAAACACTAAAAAATAATTTGACAGCCAGGATTTGTAACTATAAGAAACACATGAAATAAAATTGTTTTCAAATTTGTATTATTTCCACTGGGGTTTAAATAAATATCTGAAATTGAAAGCACCATTGAAATGTTTAAGTAAAATGCCCAGAAAATTTTCCATTGCGTATGCTGTCTCTATTTAATTGTTACAAGTTGTTGTCGTAAGGAATCTGTGAATTTCAACTACTACTAAAATCGACTGTTGTTTGGAATAACTTTACTGCACATTTACTGGACATTTTATGTCTCACGGCAAACTTAATATCAAATTGGTTTGAGTCTGAGGAACACATGCGTTATGAGACAATACTTTAATGTATAACCTTTAGTATTGATCATTTTTTGTTAATTATATTGTAGCAATTTTATATTTTAGTTAACCTCGGCAAGCCTGGTTTTTATGTAAAATGGTCACCTCCATGGAATCATTTCATTTAATATTACTTTAATTATAATATGTATCAAATAGAACAGGATTGGCAATAAAAATAATGTCGATTGGAAATTAACTACAAATTAATATTAAACAGCCATTATAATGAAAAGATTGTTATCGATCAAATTATGTAAAACATAAGTAGAAACAATTCCGCGCAGCCCAAGGGAGACCAGCGCGTGTCTGCCGATTGTCCCTAAAGTCAGAAAACCGGTTGACATGAACCAAAATATATAAATCTGTAATGCATAAAAGCCGACATTAAGAAGATCCAGAATCCATAATGAGCGAGTTTGCATAATTTATTCCCTATCTCCATAATTGTTCGGTCCCTAAAAATAATTCGGTCATTTCTACTCATTTATCCTCATGTATCGACCCCCTCAACATCTAGATTTCTCCGTTCGAGAATGATTTTTGGTATTTTCACCGTAGACCAGACGTGACACGATAAACTTTTGCAATTTGAAAACTTTTGAAACTATACATAAAGGAATGCAATTTTTTAGTTTGGTTTGCAGAATTAAAATTATTCATGCAAAACGAAACTAATAAAAATGATAACTTCAGCGCCACATTAATAATCAAAACCAGCATGTAAGTAGTTTGGCAATAACAATTTAATTCCACTGCTCTCAACATTCAATGCCAGGTCTGAAACTTATTCTTGCAGAAGTGTCTTTTTCTTTAACCTGGGCTTCAAATAAATTATGCTGGGTATGCAGCAGCAATGATGGAATTATTTGCAATTATATTATAATTTAAACGCTATATTTCAAAAACATTAAGAATCTCTTAATTGTTTGTGCTTTAAAGAAACAAAATTACAACGACCAACAAGAATTTTGACCTTAGAACAACGCCAACACATCAACATTTACATTTTATTCTTCTAATAACTCATCCAAATTAACTTTGAGTCGGTTAACTAAAATAATTTTTAATGAACGGTATTGAAACCGGTGGCATTCCATTCCTCAATCTCATCAGGTATATTCTCTGATTTCGACACAATCACGTGAGGTATATTTTCTGCTTTCGACAAAATCTCGTCAGGTACATTTTCTGATTTTGACACAATCTCGTTAGATATATCCTCTGATTTCGATACAATCTCGTGAGGTATATTTTCTGCTTTCGACAAAATCTCGTCAGGTACATTTTCTGATTTCGACACAATCTCTTCAGGTATATTCCCCGAATTAGACTTGATGTCCAAGTGAGAAAAATCCTCTGGTGATATTATAAATTGATTGTTCGGCTTGGAATTTAAGTATGACCACATAAATTCAAATATTAAAATTAACAAGCCCAACGAAAAGAGGAAACCTACCAAAATGACCGGTGTTAGAAGTTTGCGTAAATTAATCCAATCATTGCTAACAACAGCTCTATGCCGTTTTTCCGTCTCAGGTTGAAATTTTTCGCTATATCGGTAGGCCATATTATACCAATCTGACCAATGAAATAGTATCCCACTTTGATGAATTCGTGAAAATGTCTTAATAATCCAATGTCGGTTTACTGTAAACGCTTCAAAATACGACATGTATTTTGAAAAATATTCAGGAATTGTGAAACAACTTCCCTGTAGCTTATTTCCGAGTACCTTTCTATACCTTTGCTCTTCGAAAGCCGTCTTCTCCGACGCGTTCATCGTAAGGATGTTTCCACCCGCGTAAATCTGAGAAATATTCCCGATATCAGCATCAGATAATCTAAAACTCGTGTTCAGGAAATTTAGGATTCCCATATGCCGGAAAGTGGATTCAAAAATTTTCTCAGGACGGCTGAACCAAACCCATTTCTTTGGCCAATTGATTTTATATCCGGCTTCCAACGCTTCCCTCAAAGTTTGAAACATCTGCTGCTGCTCTGGGACTACTAGTATACTTATTATACCGTTTTCATAGAAGTTACACATAAATAATCCCAAAAGTTCACCAAAAACTAGAAACGCACATTTCCGGCTAGCCTTGTTAGAATATTTTCCTATGAATATTCCAAATAGGTTAAGGAAGGATTCCAGTCGGGTTTTATGGTCAACCCACGATATCCGGTATAGCAGAAGCCAAATCGTAATTAACACCGTAAGAATTACAATCCATATCTCAAACGAAAATGGAGCCAACCACACCTGGTAATCGATTTTGGAATACCTTGTATAATTTTTTGCAACGGAACAAGATGTAAGCATTAGTTCATTTTGTACTGAGTAGTAGAGTCCTGTGAAGATGTGACGGTTGGAGTATTTTACACGTGCAGTGTTCGGAATAATGAATTGTCCTTCTTCGGATTCATCCATATCGTTTTGCTCCTCATAATATTTAGTAGAAGTATTGTGAACATCTTTGATTGTCGTTATTGCCATATGATTCCAATTCCCATTACAATAATGGGGGATTTCGGCATTCGCTTGAAGATGTAAACATTTCCTCCATTCGTGTCTAGGTTTTAGCTTAATGTATAGGTAATGAGTATAACTAACGACGTCTACCATCCTTCCATTTCCATTCCAAAACTTGGTCTTGTGGTAGCTGGCAGGGGAGAGAAATTGTTGGCAAATTGCAATGTCGTAGTCGCCAACACTATACTCACAGTACCTGTTACAAATTACTTTGTATTTAATGTTGGAATGGTTTTCTGGAGGGATACCTAATACCACCTTCAATGAAGGACGGTTTAAATATTTGTTGTCAAATAGTTGTTCCGCATTCAAAAAATTAATATTCTCAAAGGAAATGAATACAAATATTGTGTACACGTGCAATGAATTTCGAGAAAATACTTCAAATATCTTTCCGTTTTCTGCTTCAAGAGGGGTAGTGATGATCTTAGAAGGCTGTCTGTGTTTTAACGTAAAGTTACTATCGAAATTAGGGAGACAGCGGTCCATAAGTAACGACACGATATTGGGAAAAACTTGATGGAATTCCTTGTCGAAGGATTGATATATTTCTAAATTTGCACTTTGTATTGATAATAAAGTGAATATATCATGGTAGAATGATTTGAACTTGTCCCAACAGCATTTCTTTTCCAGGACTTTAATAGGTCTGTTGCATAGCGTGAAACTGAACATGTGCAAAAGCTGCCAAACAATTTTGCCTACTTTATATACGTGCATTTTGAAAAATTGCAATTTCGAGAATTTGTGTTAAATATTTCAAAAATTATTTCAGCAGTAGAGTCGCCTGTAAAAGAAATGCAGATCTTCAGAGCTTCTAAGTTCCTATTGATGGAGTTTAATC